>HE671156.1:0-89936 GCA_000313835.2 Heliconius melpomene melpomene | reverse complement strand
GTATGTATATTACTGCATTTATATGTGTGTATGTTTATATGTATATATGTATGTAGTTTGTATGTATGTATATATGTATATATGTATGTAATTTGTATGTATGTATATATATATTTATTGAATATATATAAATATGTATATGTATGCTATATAACAAAAATATCTTTGTGCAGCGTCCGCCAACTATGGTCTCCTGTTATTAGTATTTGTAAATAAAAGGTTGCCTGTAAGAGATCACTTACAGTGATAAGGCCGCCCTTGCGCTATGTTAAAGTACTATAATTTTTATGTATCTTTACGTATATTTGTGCAATAAAGTATTTTTGATTTGATTTGATTTGATTTTAAATCCTTGAACGCAATTACATTGTTAAACATATGTAAGCGACAGTTTATTGCGTTAATTTTAGTGCAATTTTGTTAATAATATTTTTTATTTTCGACCAGTTATGGTGTAGCGGCACAAAAGTACTGTAAACGCGTCAGGTTGCGTACTCGATTCGAACTTGACGCTATTAAATATCTAATATTTTAATTTCCTCGCATCCTCGTTCCCGCTGCCTACCATGTGTAGGACTTGGTGTAGCGGCATGGCCTCGGACTGTAAACACGACGGTTTACAGATGGTTCGATTCCAACTCGAGGTAATAAGTGATTATTTTCATTTTCTTGCTCTGACAGCGAGACAAAGCACGCCGTCTAGCTCTGGCATGCAACTCGTAAGGTCTATAATTGGAATGGAATATCTTGACACTATGTACCCTCTGGCCTGATTTGTACCATTTTTTTTTGGTATTTTTAGTACAAAACAACTGCTGGCGCCGTGGTTTAGGACTCATAATTCCATTATTTACCTTCTATGAGATGAACGGTGGGTTTGCTATATTAACTTTTGCTACTACCATGCTCGCCTCCACCGGGATGGATTTTGTCATCAGTCCAATGGTTCAATCTTTAAGTTTCCCCATTGTCATGGTCAGTGCTTCAATTGGACTAGCGTCATGTGTTGAAAAATTTGGGAGGAAGGTGAGATGTTACATACTACGTACTGCTTGCAGAAAAAATAATAAGCTTATTAATGACGGAAAACGAAAAATATTTGCATCTGATTGTAAACTTGACAATTGTGGTACGGTAACCATGGTTGAGTTTGACCACTCAACGTCATCCCTTATATTTAAATTTTGATATACACATATGTTCCACGTTTAAAAGTATGTACAACATACTATTATGATTAATTATACAATTATCTCGTTCTTCTTATTAATTCTCTCCTTCTTCTCGTTCTGTCTCTCTCTTGTTTACAGTGATATATTATTAATTTATACATTTTTTTATTATTTTTAGCCTCTCCTTATCTGCGCGTTTGCCATTACAGCAGTAGCTACGTTATCAATGGCGGTAATAATTATAGTTCAACAACAGTACGGTAATGTACCGACATGGATGCCAGTTATTGCCTTGATAGTGACAGTAGCAATGTGCACGGGTGGCGTTTCCCCTTTGGTCTTTATTGTTGTGACAGAATTATTTAATTTCCAAGCAAGTATAACATTGTTTATATTTAACTTCGTGATGTATCATGCGTGACGTACAGTATCAGGTAAGGAGAAACAGATTTCTGCTTACTTACTGATGTAAAAGAAATATATATAACACTTCGTTCACGAGGTATGTCTTGTGGTAACAAATGAAGGTGGTGAAGAAACGAAAATAATTAATTCAACGATACCGATTTTTACAACTAGTAAACAAAAATTCATTAAAATGAATTTTCTAATATTTTAAACGGGTCTGTGACATGAGCCAGGCCAAATCTAATAGGCGAAGGTGTTCTATACATGTATAAAGTAATTATATAAAATAAGTTATATATGTTAATAACATTTAAAAAAAAAAAAATAGTCGGTAGGGGTCTCATCCAACCCCTCTAGTATAAGCTCTAGATATAAGTACAGTTTAAATTGTCCTAAAATTAAGTACGCCACATTAAAATAACTTTCATAAAATAAAAAAAGGCACGGGCAACTATGCGCCCGTGGATGTAGCTGTTAAAAATAAAAAAAAAAAAAAACGGGTCTGTGACTATTAGTCTTAATGAACAATTGGGCTTGTTCTTATAATATATAATTTAATAATTTTTAAAAATGATCTTGTTTCAGATCCGAGCTAGAATGATGGGAGTTGTGGTAACATACTCTTGGCTTGTAACTTTCGTGTCACAAAGTACATACATGCCGATGGTTAACGCCTTAGGAGAATTTGTCCTTCGTTATGTACGGAGTTCTTAACCTTCTTGGAGTATTTTATGTACTATTCTTCTTAGTAGAAACAAAAGGAAAAACTGAAGAAGAAATATATAAGAGCGTTAAAAAAAAATTCAAATGCTACATGAAATTATATCGAGCAAATGTTTGATTTGAACACGGGGGCTGGTTGTGACATTTTAATACAGTGCTATATTTTTTTTTGTTAGACTTCTTTTATTGAGTAATTACTCAGTATTCAATTTTAAAATTGTTTTTATGTAATAAATATTTAGTCTAGACTAGATAAATGATTTAATAAATACTAAGAAAGGAGACGTGTCACTTTAAGCCCCATTGTTGTAAATGTTATAAAAAAATATATCAAAAGGCTTATAGCTGCGCTTCTTAATATGAATACTATATTATTTGGTCTACAGAGCAGTCTTTTGTCTTCGAGTCAGGCTTATTAGAATAAAACTTAGAATAAAACAAGTTTTGAACAATATTGACTTTTGTTATTATATATTTTAATTTTATAACTGTAAAAATTAAACATAGATTATGTCATAAATAAAACCCTGGTATACTGTGAAAAGTGTAATGATGCAAAAAAAAACAAGTTCGAATTTGACAAATATACAATCTGCTACGAGTACAATTAGTGGGTAAGGTGAAGCTGTGGCGAGTGCACGTGTCATTATAACAAACAAACAACTTGTATACAAAAATATGTAGATAAAACTTCTTAAAGTTGGTGGAAAATCGTGGACATTTGCTATAGTAGGTACGTTCTCAGCTTTAAAAACGATATTATAACAATGTCTACCTTACTCCACACGCAATGCTTCCAGACTTCGGTGGAAATTGGGAAGTGAAGTGTCTTAACACTAGGCTGTCCCTGTCTTGCCTGTTTGCTTGACCTTGCTACATGCGAGCTATAGGTGAAGCTGAACTAAAATCTACCTCTTGTAAATAAATATTTAATTATAATGCCAACAAATAAATGCACTGTAAGTATCCACATGTTTGTGTTTTTTGGAAGACGATTGGTTCTTACGATTTTTATTCAAAAAATTAATTAAGATAAATAAAATTTTTCTCTATTACCATATAAACAAAACAAATTTAGACTGCAACAGCAGGATATAGTTGTGGTTGGAATAAATATTTTTATTTCTTTCCTCTGGTAAACTAAGCGTTTCAAGTTCTGCCACTCTCGCGCCGTTAGGTCTTGAAAATGGGAAAAATATGAACGTTGAGTTCCATCTGCCTCCCCCTGCACATGTGGGTTACAGCAATTAATAATTAATAATTTTTTGGTTAACTTTCCTTTTCATTTAGAATTATTTGAATAAGTACTTAATATAACGCTTATTTTAAAAAGGCCAATTTAAACTGAAGATAACGTGAACTCGATTATAACAGAAATTCGTTTTAAATTGATCATTAAGTAACTATCAAATTACACCTAATAAGAACTTTAAAAAAGTCAAGTATAAGTCGACCTCGCGCATCAAATGTTTCGTACCAATTTAATTAAATTTAATATAAGAAGAATTAGACAAGTATAACTGCTTGATAGTCGACGAAGATTTGACGACGTCGACGACCACTTTAGTGCGATAGTAACACTTTAGTAGCAGACAGAATCTACTTAGCTTAGGAAATTATTTTAATTGGAGATATAAATCAGTTACTTTATATAACCCGAGCTAACCTCTTCAAAATGCTTTACCGCAAACCGCTAAGTCTTCATAAATCAAAACCTGTTGTGAAACTCAAGCCCTATGGAATTACTAAAGTACTAGACCGAAGGCAAAGATGACGCGATCAAAATGTTAATTCGGAACGCGACGGGAGCAACGACAAAACGCATCGTAGATCGCAAAGACAGGAACGCAGCGGTCACCTCTTCCACCATGTCCAAATGTATAAAAATAATGTAAAGATAAAGATAATAATTTTCTTATAACAATATTTATTTGAAATAGATTATTTTGTAGTATTGTTAGTAATGTTAGTGGTTAGTGGGTTTTGATCTTAAACATGGCATTCAGAGTGTATTTGATTGTTTGCTTTACTTTATTTGTTGTTTTTTTTTTTTTCATATAATTGTTTGTAATGTCTAAATGTGGTCCGATGGGATAATTCCAAACCGAATACTACTTGCAAATAGGTAATTATTTTTTTAGGTTTAAATAAATTGAGATGAGGTGAATCCGTAATAATCTTTAATATATTACTAGGTTAATAAGATCCATCCACGGCAGTGAAGTTCCACACTCAGAACACAGTGTTTCGATGTTATGCAGAAAGCGGATAAGCGGAGTGTCTTAGCATTAGACTCTCTTTATATACCCGTCATATGGGACAAAACGTGAAGCTGAAGAAATAAAAATAAGATTAACTTTTATAATATAATGTAAGTAGTTCAAGTTTTGCAGATAATATTTGTACACTCGTCATAATAAAATTTTTACTATCAATTTAAATATATATATAGATAATCTCAATGTTAGCAGAAATAGTTTTGTTAACGCACGAGCGGTTAGCTTAAAAATGAATACAAAACGTGCAGAAATGAAAGGACATACTTACTTTCAATGGATTTATGCTCTTTTGGGTAAGATTTATTATTGTATTTATATCACTACGTTCTTTGGATATTCTCCCTATGTAATATTCTCTCTTGTAATTCATTTCTTATTTTAATATGTAATATGTTTTTCAAGCAAATGGAACATTGATCGTTTATGGCATGGAATGTGGATGGATTTCTCCATTTTCTTCTTTGCTACAATCAAATTATTCCCCTGCTGGTTACCCATTGTCTGACTACCAGCTCTCGTGGCTGGCAAGCACGATGAGTGTGACAGCAATGGTGGTCGGAATCATATATTCATATATAGCTGACAGATTTGGTAGAAAAGTTGGTATCATCATCATAGCACTTTTGGAAGCAGTAAGTGATTGTTGTATTTTTGATTATTTTACAATATTCTTTTTTCAGCGTCATACTGTAGCCTTCAATAGACTAGAGGAAACTATTATATAAACTAGAATCTTTTTATTCTGTTGTGTGAAATGAGAACAATTTTGTCTAATTTTTACATAATATTGTGGATCTCAAGCGCGCGCTTTATCTTATTACTAGAAGGAGGTAATGAAAATAATTCTTTACCCCGAGTGGAAATGGAACCTACAATCGTAGTGTTTACAGTCAAACTAGACATTGTGCCGCTGACGGCCTCATGCCGTACTACAATTTTACTACACGTTGTCAGATCTTATAGCACAAAATAGAATTAGAACCTCCTGGAGGTTCAGGAGTTCAGGTTCAGGCTCTATCAAAAGATGTAAAATATTTAACTAAGTCTGATCATTACAAAGGTTCTGGTATTTGAAAGGAAAATAGAAGAAATAGAACAAATAAATTAAATGGTATATCTGGTAATTACGTTTAATAATGTTGGAAATTACGAAAAAGATGAGAAACAGGCGGTTTCGGTGGCGGTAACAGAATTAATAGTGCCATAGCTAAATTGATGAGATGTATAGATGTGTGAAAATATTAAATAATATTTAACAATTATTATAAATGTAATGATAAAACACTTTATCCGTAACTTCTAGGCAAGCGTGCACCACCGTAGATCGCATCAACGCTCTCCAGACTTGATGCGGTCAAACGCAAGCCAAAAAAAAATAAATAAAAAAAAACGTAGATTTGTGCAGTGTGTATTCAATTTAGTTCATAAAAACAAATAACAGTACTAAAAAAAATGAATAGCCAAAATGCTAAAAACATTAACATCAAGCACAAACATAAAGTATTAAAATATTTAATTGTCTCTATTTCAGATTTCCTGGATAATCCGTATATTCAATTCATCCTTCGTTATTCTCCTTATCGCCAGAATAATCGCCGCTTTGGGAGCTGCTGGTTGTTTTACAATCATACCTATCTACATGAGAGAGATATGTCAAGAAGATTTGATTGGAATGTTGGGGACCTTACCCATAGTTATGAATTCATTTGGAACATTTCTAATGTATCTTATGGGAGCATATTTGAAATATGATACAGTAAATATTGTTACTACTGTAGTGCCTGTTGTAACAATGATCACAATGATCAAAGCACCCGAGTCACCTGCTTTCTTAGTGAAAAAAGATGATATTGATGTAAGTATTGCAGGTATACTTACCTGATACTTCTCTTGAAGTATACATGTAATCTAGAAAGAATTTAAGCTCGCTACTAGTTTCCGTTTCAGTTTAATAGCAGTCTTCTCTATAGTCTAATAGAGAACATTAAACTTATAGTTTATTTCCTTTTTATCAATAAAATTTGATTAGTTTTAGTTAAGTTAAATTTTTTTTATGACTGTTCTATACCAAAAAAAGACACAGAATCAAAGGTATAAATAGGCTAATAGTCTAATTTTTGGCTTCATGTTTCAACGCGCGCTAGGCATTGGATTGATAAGTTATATTTTTATATGAATTGTATTTTTACAGACAGCCCAAAAAACTGTTGCTTTATTAAGAGGTTTAGACAAAAACGATGATATTGTGGCAAAAATTGTGAATGACCTGATCAAAGAAGAAGTCCGTTTCAAATCACTTCCAACAATTACGTTACAAAATATATGTAAGTGTAGCTTTCAATTGTGAATGGATACTAAAATACAATATTTTTGCAGTCAGTCTGGATTGTTACATGTGATGATTAAGATTGCAAGATTTGTATGATTTAATTTAACTTCAATTTTTCTACCAAATATAGCTGAGTAATAAATCGTATTAAGACATTTCTTTCCCTAGTTTTCGCTAAACTAGGGAATGCGAAATTGATAAAGTAATTATAAAGATTCTTGATAATATATATGAGCAAGTATTTCAAAGTAATTCTTCCTCTGACATAACTGGGCTTTGAATTCTCCCATTTCCTACTTTCCACCGAATTCAGGAATTGTGTGTTGTGTGGTGGAATTCAACGCCGCGCTTTGCCTCGATACCATAGGGAAGAAATGAAAATATTAAATATTTTATTCTCCCGAGTTGGAATCGAACTCACAACCGTCTCCATTACAATCACACGCTTGTACTCCTGAGTCACGACCGCATGAGGTCGATCAATCTAATTAATAATAATAATAATTATCGTTCTTTGATTTTTCAGTCAAAAACAAATTATGGCGACACGGCTTCATTCTTATAATGATACTTTTCACATGTTTTGAAATGAATGGTGCTCTTGTTGTTTTGACTTTTGCTACAAAAATGATTACATCTACTGGTATCGAATTTGACATAAGTCCTGAAGTCCAGACACTAAGTATTCCTATCGTGATGCTGATGGCCTCCGTTTTATTGACTTCTTGTGTTGAACGATGTGGAAGAAAGGTAAGAAAGGTTTTTTAGTTTCACGCTGTCAGGAGAACGAGAAAACACTCCGTTGTCCACTTTCCAACGATTTTTAGACCATTTTTTTGTATTCATACTTTTCATTCCCTTTTCTGCTTCATTTTCTTTTCTATATAAAGTACTGATAAATGCTAAAATATATGAAAAACATAAAAATAAAATGCTTCGACTCATACATTATATTATTTTCATAGCCTCTTCTCATCGGAGCATTCGCCATTACAGCTCTCTGCATGTTTGGAATGGTGGTAATCATCATAGTCCAAAGACAATTTGGCAATGTGCCTGCGTGGTTACCAGTGTGTGCACTGATGTTAGCCGTCGCTATGTTCAGTGGAGGAGTCTCACCACTCTCAATAATTATTTTAACTGAAATGTTTAATTTCCAAGTACGTATAACTATTTTCAGTAATTTGATTAGGTAAAGAGTAGCTTGGAAGATGGAGACGAGCGACACCTGGGTCACAAGTTCCAGGTACTGCTCCTCGCTCCTCACTTTGCATGATGGTCACGGTGCGAATATTGAACTTACTCTGAGTGGTCAGCTATTCTTGGAAGAATATTTTGGTGTATAATGAATTTTCTTAGTGTAGTTTAAATGAAGTCACATTTAGATACACCATTCAGCAGGCAATATTTTACCAGAAAATGGCGAAAATTGAAGAGCAGAGAATGCTAATGGGGAGGTTTACTACTAGATTTTTTTTTTATTATATTAAAGTCTTTTGTAAATTGATTTATGAAAAATATTTTAAAATGTAGAATGCATTGTTTTTGAGTTATATTTTTAACTCTAAGCTTCACATTTCAAATAACTACTAAAATATGTTCAAATATGTGTATAAGAAAAACGTTTATTTTTCAGGTACGAGCTACAATGATCACTGTTATATTTACTTATGCTTGGCTTCTACTGTTCATAGCACAAAGTACCTACACGTCAATGGCTACCACTCTAGGAGAATTTGCACCATTCGCTTTATACGGTTTTTTTAACTTTGCCGGAGCGATTTTCGTAATGTTTTTCTTAACAGAGACAAAAGGCAAAACTGAATATGAAATATATAGAGATATAAGGGGAGAGAGAGAATTAGATAATGCTTAAGCGAAATACTTGTATAAATGTACTTATTACTTATATTGTTTATACGTTTTTTTGTAGTAGATTACTATTTGATTCAAGTTTATTTGATATGAATTTTTGTAATGCACAAACTAGAAAAATAAATAATAGAATGTTATAAATAATAGAGATTATGTTATTGTTATATACCAGTAAATTAAACATAAAAAAACAGACCTTTAATTTTTTTCTGGTTTTTTCAATTTATTGAAAAGCTTTGTATTACAGTAAACAAATTCTTAAAATAAAAAGGAATCATTTATTTATTTTTGGAAAAAAAATTTTTGACTATGCTTTACTAATGTACATGTATCTATATAATATATTTACAAAATATTCAAAATAGAATATTAGATTACATATTTATTTTTTCTTATTATAGTTCAATGGAATCTACTATAGTACAATACTTTTGTAACATAGAATAAATTTAGAATTAAATTCAAAGAAGAATAGGCTTAAATATTGTAAAGAAAATTATTTCTTTTATTTTAAAATAAACACACTATTTTTTATGTCAATTATGTATATAGGGTTTGTCTAAGCAATAAATACTTTATTAATCAGGGCATGAATACTGTCATTTTACTTATTATTTTTTAAAAGCCTATTTGTTTATAGTACATACTATAATCATTCAGATGTATAAAATTTTTATTAATAAGATTAATTGAATTAACGTGTTGTTTTATTTATGGCCAAGTTATTATAAAAAAATACAAAATAAAAACTTATTTACACTGTCTCACACTTATCTGATGTACATATCTATATATAAAATCTATTTATTTTGTTCATGTCGATTGGAGGTTTGAATAAGGTGACCAAATTTATCATTAGGCAGAGCTCGAATGAATAAATAAATAGATGAATACATCGAAACGAGCGAGTGACTAATGTCTGTCGTTGCACAGAGATCGTCGTCATATAAGCGTAATGTTCGTGGGTTCGATTCTCAGTTCAGGATCAAAGTTATTTTATTTTTTCGTTGTAATAACAACATAAAGTACAGCGTTAAGTTCCACGACACACAATTGTTCGAAAACTGCACTGTACGTGGAGAACGGGGTGATTTAACACTACGTTCCATCCGCCTACTACGCTAAAATTAAGGTTTTACCTAATTTTAAATACACAATGTCTGATAGAAGAGTATCATCAATATACCTACACTTTAAATCTAAAGTTATATATAACGAGTTGTATTGTAACCAGTCCTATTCAATCATGCCAATTGAACAATTATGTAAATAAATACTAAGAATAAATGTTCTGAGACAACTGACATCCGAGGCAGAGTGTACTACAGTGACACTAGTGTACCGTTCGCGGTTTCACTCGCTAGATCTTTACAATTATTTATTAACTAATTTTGCATTATTTATTAGAAAATAACATTATAATTTTATTATTATTAATTTAATTTTTAACATTATAATTTTAAAAGCAATATCGAAGATTAGCACCTTCTACTAAACATTTATTTCTGCTTCATAATAATATTAGTATAGAACTACAATAAACGAAGACATTAATTTTATATTATTTTAATAGACATATTGCAAAATTCTTCTAGAGGCCAGTCGCAGAGGCAATTTTTGTGTAACAAGTGTGGATAAACGTGACAGATTGTAGGTTCGATTCCCACTCGGATTAGTGAAACATTTAAAATTTTCATTACTTCGTTTTGGCTCCAAGCAAAGCGCAATCAATATGCAATGCCTCCAAAATTCGACACATTCACAGAAAAGCTGAAAAAATAATATTTTCTTGATTATAAATCGAAACTCACTATGTATGTGAGAATTCACATACACAGTTAAACACAAAACTGCTCTATAACAGTGATATAACATAGTAAAAATTTGGCATACTCGTATACTTTTGCCTCTATAATTTTTCTTTCTCAGTGCGTGCTCTAAATCTCAAGCTAGTGCACGTATAGACGTTATATTAAAATGATAGTTTCAAATATCATGGGTGCGAGTGATAAGGATTCGCCGAAGTCGAAAAAACGTGGACATACTTACTTACAATGGATTTTTGCTTTGTTGGGTATGTTTATTTAAAAAAAAACGATTTTAATTAATAATAATAAATGTAGCTTCTGTTTTTTTGTCGCATAGTTAGGTAGAGGGAACCTAGATTAAAACACACCGTTTCAATTAAAATTCTACCGTTTACCACATTCGGCCATCCTCGAGGTATTGCGTGTAGAGTGGCGGTACTCAACGCCACAAATTAAATACTTATAGGTATAAATTATTTTAATAAATATTTTTTTACACTTTCACGCATTTTTTGTATCACGCATCTGTGAGCCTGGTGATAAGTCACTCCATGCGTCACTTGCCGTTTATTTTTAAATATAGGTACCTATGTAAATATTCCACGTTAGTTGTCGGCAGCTGAACTGAACACATTTTTTTTAACCAGACGAAATACGCAAAAAATATTTATTTATAAGCTTTGTTGTCATCGTATCGTTTCACTACTCAATAAAAAAATAAAATTATAGTTAGCAAGAATGTTATTTTTTACGTATTTTCTGGCGTATGTATTAAGTTTAGGCGAAGAAACATGCATGTGAAGGTACTTATGTCTCCACTTTTAGTGGTAGAAAGCAGAGAAAGTTCTAGAACTTGAAAATAAAAATAATTAAATTATTGATATTGATTCCCATGAGTATATTGTAACTTAAACAATTGCATGTACAGACAAACACTAGATACAAACTAACAGCCACAAGAACCAAAGAAAATAGTAATGAAAAAGTAACAAAAATACGAAGGTTTTTCGGAGATTGAATAACTTAAATTTTAATTAAATAATCATTTTAAACATTATTAACGAGTCAATAAAATTTGCACGCAGCGGGACTCGTATCCAGGACTTTTGTATATCATCTAAGATGACTGGTTTTTTTTAAAAGTAATAACACTTTACTAGTTTCTTTATTATGAATAAAATTAAAATTATTAAAACCAGCGAAAAATGAGCAACAGAAGTGTTTTAATGGGAAAGGAATGTTTTAATTCCATGTTCCCAGTTTCTTTCTGCCTACCCTAGCATAGCGATACAGCGTAAAGCTAAAAAAAGTGAAAATTGTAATAATAGATAAAATTATTTTCAGTTCTAGTAATAGTATTTATTTATGTAAAGATAATTATGTAAATTAATTACTTTTTAAGGGAATTTATTGAGCAATCAACATTATCATTCTTAATTTATAGTAAATTTTAAACATTTATACATACATGTACCTACGTGACTAAAATAAATAGAGTATAGTGTAATTATTATCTTTTAAATACATTGCATAATTGTGCCGAGTGTTTTAGCACTAAGTTTTGCAATTACCTTACAAATTATTATTATTAGACAAAGTCTATAAGTGATAAAAAATATTATTATATTTTCTAGTGTTATAATACAACGTCCTGTCGAGTGGTACAACTCTACGCTGCGTCTAGTCTACCAGAGCTAAAATATAAAAAAAAATCGATTATATTTAACAATTCATATAGTAAATGGTTTTGGGTATTTGCGTTTATGTTTTGATATTACTAAAACTATTATTAAAAATCAACTTTCCAAGATGAAGGTAGGAGTGTCTCAACTCTCAATTTTCTCTCAATACTTAGCTAATAGCGAGGAACGCGCGTAATAAAAATATGACCCGTATAAAGTAGGGCCTCTTCATTTTGTTCTATTTAGCGACATTTGAATTATAAACAATGAAACCTGAAATCATAGACCGGTCGAATAGGATCTCGAGGTCAAACCATTTAAAATGTCGTTCATAATTTTTGTGCCTACATAGTTTTTATTTAAATAAAACAAGAAAAAATATAGTATAAAGATATAATATTATTTGATTAATTTTAAAGAGAAAAAAGATTTTATAATTTTTCAAATACAAAATTGGTCTAAATTCATAGATAGAAAAATAACTTATAATGAATTAAATTAAAATAATAAATTAAATAAAATCACTCCTCCGAGCGGGGTTCGATCCCACAATCATCGAATTAACAGTAAGATTTTGTTCCATTTTATGACAAGGGTCTAATAAAAACTTATTTTACTTTTCATCAAGCGAATTGCACATTGTTGGTGTACGGCCTGGACAGCGGATGGATTTCACCAATAACGTCTCTCCTTCAATCAGAAGCTTCACCAGCTGGATATCCGCTATCTGATAGTCAAATATCGTGGACAGCAAGTGTTCTAAGTATGACAGCTATATTTGGGACGATTACGTATTCATATATCGCTGATAATTATGGAAGAAAGATTGGTGTTATTATTATTGCGTTTTTAGAAGCGGTTAGTTTTACTTAAGATTTAAAGTCTTGTTTTTTACATTGAATGCTTATTTAATTTTTGCCTAATGAAGTTTTGTGTATTGTATGGCAGAATTTTGACTTTATTTTCTGTTCATTAGATGATTCAAAAGTGCTTGCAAAAGTATTTTTTAAGTTTAATGTGATTTATAATTCCTTAAAAACCACTCTTCCAGGTTTCATGGATAATTCGTCTATCCTACACTTCTCCAGCTATGCTCATTGTAGCAAGAGTAACAGCTGGTCTAGCAGCTGGTGGTTGTTTCAACATTATACCAATGTACGTGAAGGAAATAAGTCAAGAGGACTTAACTGGTATCTTGGGGACCTTCCCAATCCTCATGCATACTACGGGCATTTTCTTAATGTACCTAATTGGGGCATATTTGGAGTATAAAACTGTTATCATTATGGTGACGGTCGTACCGATATTTACTATTATCGCGATGATCAAAGCTCCCGAATCACCAGCTTTTTTAGTGAAACAGGAGAAAATTGATGTAAGTATACAAGATTGTTAGCCTTACACTTACTGGCTTTTAATTGTTGAAGTATAAAAACGTATCATACTTTAGAATATCAGGCAGTCCTAACAATCGTTCAATGCTATATTTTTTTCTGAATAGAAACGTGACAATTCTGGGTTCGATTTTAGATTGGAAAATTGAATTACTTTTGTTTCTTCGCTCTGGTTACAAGACAAAGACTCTCTCCCCCCCAAAAAAGACTCTCTCCACTCAAAAATCGAGCGAAAAGTGGGGAACAAAGTTTATAAAAGAAAAATTAAAATATATAATAAAGTATATTTATTTTACTAAAATCATTTAAATAACGCTCTTTAATTCATTCAAAGAGTCTTTGTAGTATAAATATGTTAATAGCAAGAAACTGTCGTAGAGTAAAGAAACCGAGTAGGTATAAATCTTATCGATTTAATTTATGACATTTAATATTTGTGACGGATATTTAATGAATGCTGCTTTTGAGGACTTATGTATATTTTCTAGTAGACGTTGACCGCAATTTTTTTTGGTGAAATTTGGACTCAAAACGTTGAACAAGTTTTTATAAGGCATTCTTAAAATAAAAATATTAAATTAGCTTCACGCTGTATCCCGCACACAGCAGCGTAGGCAGAGGGAACCTACTATTAAGATACTACATCCCCTACTTTCCGCTAAATTAGAGTTATTGCTTATAGAGTGGCGGAAAACAACGCCGAGCTTTTGCTTCGACACCAGAGCGAAGAAATAGAAATATAAATTTAAATAATATTTTCTTTTAATTCATTTCCTCGAGTGTCACAGTCACAGTTTGTGCCACTGTATAGAAGGAACAGAAAAAGTTATATCAAAAACTGTCCAGTAACTTTTGTTTGAAATTATTACAAATTAATCAATACTACTTAAATCAATCATTAATGATTTTTTATATAATACAATTTTTCTTAAGTAATCATTTAAAATATACAATTTTATCAGAAAGCAAAGGAAACGGTGGCGTCCCTCAGAGGCTTGGACAAGGATGATGAAATTGTGCTAAAGATAGTTGATGATATGATAAAACAAGAGATTCATTTCAAATCACTGCCGAATATAACTTTCATGAACATATGTAAGGTTTTTTATATATACATATATACCTAAAGTTCACTCTTTTTCCTCTATATGAGGGAAGGTAGAGGGAAATTATTATTCAGACGTCGACGACGTCGTGCTTTATCTAACAGAGCGGAAAAAAATATATTTCTCGTAACCATAACGTTTATCATTAACCGTTTTCATGGCCTTAAACTGACTGAATCTGTAAAAAGTTTAGTTATTTTTTGATTTCTGCACGAAAATAAATTTGTGGGCTATGGTCCCGACACGATGTTACTAAGACACGACTGAATATTTAGCACATTTATTAAAAAAATATTTATTATTTATATGCTACAAAACAATCAATAAAATTATTTTACAATTGAGTCCTAGCGACTTAATTTAGGATTACTTACTTTCATACATACAAATAATTGTTTTAAATATTATTAGTTACTTATCGTTCAATCCCTTACAATACTTCCCGTCTCCCCTTTGGTTCCCTCTTTGAAGAAAAATATAAAAAACATAAAATATAAAGTAATAAAAATAATATCCATAATATATGCATATAAACTAAATCGAACGACAGTTTATTTATTCGCCGACCTCGTTAATCGAAGCGCTGACTTGTCGTCGTCAGCTGCTGCGTTCACATATTATTGTTGACTTTATGCTGTTGTTGTATTTTGGAGTTCATTGAATTGTAAAGAAGGTGCAAAAAAAGTATCTTACTTTCGTTAAATTATAAAGCTTTATGTTTTTATATTTTCTTTCGAAATAATATTAGAAATGACGTTATCCATTGCCGGATACTTACCTAGCATGATTTTAACTCTCTGCCAGTAAACACCCACAATTGCTAATAAGCGCCTTTAAACATAATTATTGGGAGCAAATACGAAATTTCTTTACATAAATTATTAAAAATAAAATTGGCTTCACGCTATAGGCAAAGGGAACCTGGCGTTAAGACACACCGTTTCCCATTTTCAGCCGAATTCTATAGGCATTGTGTGTTGAGTTGCGGAACTCAACGTTGCGCTTTTGCCTCAACATCAGAGTGAACAAATGAAAATATTAAATACTTCATTTCCTAGAGTGGGGATCGAACACACAACCAGTCGCGTTTGCAGTCACACGCCAAGATGGCCTGAAAAATAATTCATAAATTATTATTTTTATGAATTTGCTATATTATATACTTAGGCGTTTGTATTTTTGTTTGGATTTTGATATCGTTATTTTTAATTTGTTTCCAAGAAAATATAAAAAAATAGCTTAATAATTTATGAAAGTTAAGTACTATTTTATGTACTTCATTGTCCTAGTAGCAGGTATTTATCGGGATTGAGTGTTTGTCAACGGGAACTTTTAAGTGTTTCAGCGAAACGAAAATGGGGCTACATTTAGCTCCCTCTCTAGTAAATATTAGATACCGGTAGAATGCTTACTATCAATATTAAAGTTTTCAACCGTTGAAATTTAATCACGATACGATTAACGTCGATACCACTAATACTAGGTTCTCAGGTTCCCTCTGCCTACTCTACGTGCGGGAAACAGTGTGAACCTAAAAAAATTAAACACGTGACCATGTAGACGTAACCGGATTTATTAACTAGTCATGGTATATAACGTAAAATTCGCTCTTCTTTTTTTGTTTAATCATCTTCACGCTGTATCCCGCACACAACAGGGTTGGCAGAGGGAACTAGTGTTAAGATACTCTGTTTACCAATTTCCGCCGAATTTTGGAGACACTTTGGGGGCACAAACGCACTGCGCCACGACCGGCTTCTTTTAGTAAGTTTCTTTAATATTTTGTTCTAAGCAATCGCTTAAACTTACACAGTGAAGAACAGTTCGTGGCGTCGTGGCTTCATCCTCATCATGTTTCTTTTCACATTTTACGAAGTGAACGGAGCCTTCGTGATAGTGACTTTTGCCTCCAAAATGCTGACTTCCACTGGAATAAAGTTTGATATCAGTCCTGAGATCCAGTCGCTCAGCTTCCCTATTGTGATGGTCGTAGCGTCTCTGGGCTTGACAACAATCGTTGAGAGATGCGGGAGGAGGGTAATATATTTTTTATTTTTCTTTTAGCTTAATACTGTATCCCATCCATAACATGTAAACAGGATGAACATAATGTTGATACACTCCGTTCTCTGTTTACTATTAAATTTTTAAGACATTGCGTGTTTAGCGGTGAAACTCAACGCCGCTCTTCTTTCTGTTCATCATAGCGATCGCGTTTACATTCAGACGCTTTGCTGTTCAACTATAATTACCTAAATATTATGATTTCTTATAATATATCTATTTTTCAGCCACTTCTAATAGTAGCATATGGTCTAACGTCAATAGCTATGTATTCATTGGCTATAATGATAATTATACAAAAGGAATATGGTAACGTACCATCATGGCTGCCCCTCATTGCGCTTATAGTATCAGTAGCCATGTGCAGTGGTGGCGTGTCGCCTTTATCCTTTATAATAATGACTGAGATGTTTAATTTTCAAGTAAGTATAGTCAATTTAGTTTCTTCTTGTCTTCTTCTGGATAACCAGACCTGAGGGAGACCTGATAATGACTGAAGAAAATAAATAAAATATAATTTAATTTTTCAGATCCGAGCTAAAGTAATGGGCGTGGTAGTAACGTACGCATGGTTTACTACCTTCATAGCGCAAAGCACCTACACTCCAATATCAAATACTTTAGGCGAGTTTGCTCCATTTATTTTGTATGGAACAGTCAATTTATGTTCAGTTATATTTATAATATTCTTCTTGTTAGAAACAAAGGGAAAAACTGAGGAAGAAATATTTAAGAATGTAAAAAAGAAAGAGAATATTGATTCAAATCCAATATAATGTAATGAAATATAATATAAGTGCTAGAATTAATAATAGGAAAGTTCATTGACTCAACTAAATTAGATAGTAATATTAGATATTATTATACTTTATTAGATTCTTTATTTTTTTTAACTAATTCTTTACTGCCGAGAAATTAAAATGTTAATATTAATTATTAATATGACAACGTCTCAACGACTGAACTAAGAAATAACTGACGTAGCGTACTAGTATGTATGTCTAAATAGCTCATAATTTAGTTAATATGTGTTTTATTTTTAGTTTTAGCAGGGTAGGTTGTGAAATATCTCAAAAGTGGATATGAGCTTAAACTCATCGTTTAAGCGGACGAAATCGCCTTTGGGTCGCTAGTAAATAATATACTTAACATATACATACCTGATGCATTTATTATAACAAAATATTATAAAACATACTGTAAAGTATAAATAAAAATGTTTTTTTATAAAATGACTTTTTTATTACCCTCTTAATTAAAACAGTAATAAGACGGGGTAGCATGGTGGTAGGACAGAATATACATATCCTACTTTTCTTTATTATATCCCGGATATAATAATTCTGATTCCAAATAATAGAAGTAAGACTTAAATTTCTAGATTTTGTCATTCGTTATTTATTTTAATATTTTATATAAGTTGATTCTTTGTTTTAATCTATTAATATCTATTGACTCTAAAATCCGAGATTCCTTTGTAATAGACAAATTCTACCCCGCCATTTTCGGAATTAAAGCCCACCGACCGACAAGAAGAACAAATAGTACAGAATTTATTTTAATGCTAAAATAAAATAAATATATATCAATAGATAATAATTTTTGGTCTAGCAAACAATTTGTATTCACTTATAAATCTATTAAGAAGCTACTAAAGTCTAGGGTGTTAAGCCATAATTTGTTTTTTTATAGGACGCTATATGCGGTCAAGTTAATAATGTTATAAAAAAATATCAGGACTCAGGAAGTTATTACGCGTATATTTACATATCCCAACATACGATACACCCACTCGTGTGATCACAAATCCATATAGCTGACCAGATATCGTCCCGCGTGGTCGTTTATCTAAATATGTGATTACAGCGAGAAGCTAAAAAGAACCTTTTCCAAAATATCCATTCAATGTATTTACGTCATAACTGGTTATATATGCTTTTATCGATTATCTACATATATTAGGGATTCCCATAACGAACTACTAATTCATAGATATTTCATTGGAAATAATAATTACAATTCATTATTTATTACTAATTAAAAAGGGGTCAAGTAAATGTCGCTTTAGACAAAGTTGTCTTTATCAAGGAACTGAAAGTGGAACAACGATAGACGATTGTAAAGGAAAGATAGGAATAATAATTATTTGATTTTAATATATCTATATCCAATATATATTTCTTAGCTTTACTGTATATGCCGCACATAATAGACCAGTGAGATGGAATCTGCGGAATTAGTGTTAAGACAGTACTTTCCATACGTTAAGATACATCTGTTCTCCACGTTCTCATGGATGCAAGCTATTTAGTCAATTTTACTGGAGATAATCAACAAAAACCATAACTTATAAAAATATTTATTTACAATCCCACTATCCTCAAGTGTGGAATATCACTTTAAAAATATTAAAAAACCATATCTAAATTAAGAAAAACAATAACAAAAAAAAGGTACGGACGATCAATATCTGTGGCATACCTACATCAACTTATAAATTTAAAAAATCACCGTCTCATGTGTTGACTCAGCGGGATAAATAAATAATTACTTTTCTTGAATTGGGATAGAACCCATAACCATTGTGTCGGAAAGTCGGAAGCCTATAAGTACATACAAGCCATATAAGTACCTACACTCAACTTTTAAGAAATTATTACATTCATTTAAATAAGTTTACCAATACATCATAATTTTCCTCGTAAACAAAAAAAGGTCTTTCAATATAGAAAAAAATATATACAAAAAGGTTGTGCTCCATAGCATTAAAGTTTGTTATAATAAAAGAAACATTTTGACATTTTTGTTAAACCACTTATTTACTATATAAAGAAATAAAATATAAATAAATAAATTTATGACATTTGAACCCACAACCTTTTAAAATTTGTGAATTGCACCGTTATTCTATATTTATGAGTAAATATTTTAATTTTGCCATAAATATGTAGGTCAATAAGTATTCTGTTATAAATTTTCACCCGCTAGAAGTTTTTGTGAAACAACAAACAAATGGATCGTTGATCCCTACTTGGAGTAACACAATACTCTTATTTCACCACTCAGTGCAGCGTTCAGTTTCGCAAATCAAACAAACAATATCTAGAAATCAGGCAGAACGTAAAGAACGGGTTAAAAAAATATTATTCAATTTATGTCCTAAGTGTGATACCCTAAATATCTGAAAATAAAAATCATAATTAAACAAAGTCAGGATATCATAGTCATTCTAGAATAGGAATGAGTTATTCTAAGTTCAAAATAATTCAGGTAATTCTTGTGATTGTAGTAATCTTGTAGAAATTGTTTTGAAATGTTATTAAATTGTTAATTATCTAGATTTTATCTAAAAATACAAACTATATGCAGGACACGGCAATAAGACAAAATACCGGTAGCTGGAACTGGAACGAAAATTGGAATAGGTTCCAAACCAGGAATGGAACAGCTGGAAGTTGGAACACTCAACTTTGCCAAAACCGTCATTACTTGATACCAAGTTTGCTTTGACTACTCTGTCCAACGCGGAAGACGCGTGAACAGAGAAAAACCACAATTAGCATGATTAGTAAAAATTATCTCTTGACCTCTGATGGACTTTAGCAATTTGAAAAAAAAGCTTATCGAATTTTAAAGTCAATTTTGTTATTAGAGCACGATGATATGTGATGTCGCAGGTTAAATAAAATAAATACGAAATATTAATATGTATTAAAATTAGTAATGTTTTTTCATAAATTTATATTTCCATTTAAATCTTTATTTAAAAAATATATTTATTGTACTCGTTAATCTATTTAATACCAAGTTTACTTTGAGCTTTATCTTATAGTAGAGTAATTGGAGGTTTCTTAGTGATTATACCTACATCTGAAATTCGGATAACGACTTCAGTTCTGATGACATGGAAATTAAAGATTATAATTACGTCTGTAAAATAAATTTCATTACTTCCATTTGCTTGAATTTTGTCATTATCAAATTTAGTTATTATTATTTATTATTTACAGTAACTAATTTACAAATGTGAAAACAATAATTAATATTACATTTATGTTTATTTTTACTAACTAGACTATTTATTTAAGTCGCGATAGATATTTAATCACTTTCGGAAACATAATTAATAAAAACAATACACAAATAAGTGACATCCAAACTAATGACTTATTTCAATGTTAACAAACAAAACTTTACGACAGACAGACAAAATAAAATACTTTGTTCATACATATCAATAATATTACTTCAGTATTTATAAAACAAAAAAGTCTCATACTTGACCTCGTCATAATTTCGTTACAATCAACAGACTAAAACGCGATCTATACACACTTTAGTATATAATTTACAATTAATATTAGTTTAACTAATTAATTAATTAGTTGCTATAATTTTTATATCTCGTGTAGCTACAAGTGTATCGCCGGCCCAAGATCCTTCCAACGAATAAAAATTACTGGTTTTCAAAATTTCCATCCTTTGAAAGGTATTTAGGAGATATCTCATATATATTATATACATATATAATTTAGTCATTAAACGAGAGATAGGTTTTAGTGTCCGCTCGAAGTTTGAAGAGTGCAGCTCAGAGATTTGTGTGAAGTGATTTTGTTCTTATATTATGGATGCTCAAGAGGAATGCACGAAAAAATCTGGACATATATATGTGCAGTGTATTTTTGCTATGCTGGGTGAGTGTAATTGGTTTTTTTTATTTAATAATAATTATTTTTTGTTCATAATTAATATATTTTCTTAACACGTTTTAAAATGCTATGTCACACTTAAGAAAGGCAATTATTTTTAAGAAAACGTATAAAATTTATAATGATATTTTAATTTAAAAAAATAATAATAATTTAATTTTAAAATGAAATATTTTATTTCTTTTATAGTTATTTCCTTTTATTCTTTAGTATAATTCTGACCGAACAAATTATTAATGTTATTATATTTTAGATATATATAATAGATGTATTTGAATATTAATAACAGACACTTTAATTTGTCGTTTTGTTTCGTAATTCATTATTCTATTTTTTTTTAATTGTTAGTAAGTTATAATAAAGGTAGAAATTTCACTAAATTTGAAATTTAATTTGCCTTTAATAAAAAGGATAATTAAAGGATAGTGTTCTCATACAATTTTTAAACTACATTGTTAAGACTTTAAGGATACTAAAACAATACTCGTAATATTTTTCTTTATTAATTTTAATTAGGAAAATGATGAGAGCGTAGTATCTTAACACTAGGTACCTTAACACTAGGTACCTAGGTTTCCTTTACCATCCCTTGCATTTGTGGATAACAGCGTAGAAGCTAATAAAGAGGAATACAGATTTCATCTTTTGTGTTTCAAATGACAATTATATAGGTAAGCAGAAGGACAGGAGTTTTAGTAATAGGATGCCGTTTTTCCCTTTGGGTACGTTTTATTTAAGAAAAACCATCTAGGTGTAGCGGCACAGCGTCTGACTGCGACGGTTTTTAGTTCGATTCCCACTCAGGAGATTCCCAATGTAAGGCAATAAATTATTTTCCATGCCACTCAATACGCAAAGTTTCAAAAAGTGAGTGGAAGGGGGAAAACCCGCTATTTTAACTAAGTTGTGCGGGATTGATTTATGCGGGATAAAGCGTGAAACTAAAAAAAGTGATTCATCAGTTAACCGTAACAAAGAGATGGAAGAATTATAAATAAGATATTATATTATGCAAGAATTGACCTCGGTTGACCTTTAACCAGTGTCGATGATACCGGAGGAAAGTCACGAGTAAAATACCTCTTAGAAGTTATAGCATATTTTATTATCTCGTCATACGGGGCATTACCTATAATCAAAATTCTATTATCTATTTCTTATAGTTCGAAGGGCAAATAAAATTACTTGCCAGTTGTTTATTTTCCAGCTATTAGTATTAATTATTTAAATATCTATATAAAAAAATACATCGTTAAGATATGTTTATAGTTGTGTTTATAAGGAATAGTTTATACATATAATAAAATTATCTGTACATAGAAGATATTATAAGAATTAAAATGTTTTTTGTCTGTATGTTTTAATTGGTTTATAACTAAAAAATAATATCAATACTAGCTATTGTGTTCAACGAAATTGCTAAAAATTATTACTTTATTAAATTGGCTGAAGCTAGAGCTAGTTTTCAACGTTTAGATAGGTATTGTCTTTTCCTAATTATATTGTAATAAGAACACGAAAGTAATTCATGTGAATAAATAGACGTCTGGGCCGCCTTAGCGGCAAGGGTGTGACGGTTATGGATTCATTTCCACTTGGTGGAATAAATTATTTTAATTTATCTGTTTTGGCAAGAAAATAAAAAGCGGCATTCATTGCTATCACTTAACCTGCAAATTAGGCTAACAGTGGGGGAAAGGAGGGGGGATAAAAAAAACAAAAATAAAGTAAAATATATGGGTAGCCATCATTCTGTATGAATTAATTAATTTAAGAAGGAGAAAAATATTATATTATAATAGTATATTACATTGCCTATAACACGTTTAAGTTTTACTTGTTTTTGTTAAATATTATTATGGGCTTTTAAAAAATATTAGCCTAGTGCGATACATATCTATAACTGTGTCAAATTTCATACTCTCCTTTCTATCTTTTATTTCTTTTATCTCTTCTTAGTTTTAAATACTGCATAAAATATTCTCCAGGAGCGACCTAACGCCACATTTTTACTAAATCAGAAAAATCGATATTACAAGTAATCATTGATTTCCAAATTACACCAAGATATATTTTAAATAAATAATTTGTCATTGATTTTCCTCTTTTGTTTATTTAATTGAATTATACGAGATTCTCGATTCTTGTAACTTGTTCATAGATACATCTTGCATAAATGTATATATTTGCATTTGTAATCAAATAAAAAAATATAACGGTATGATTATTTATTATGTTTAAAGCAAACTTCACATTCCTTATTTATGGAATGGAGAGTGGATGGATCTCTCCGATAACATCGCTGTTACAATCTGATGTTTCTCCGGCTGGATACCCACTGTCATCAAACGAACTGAGCTGGACAGCGAGTGTTTTAGGAGTTACAGCTACCATTGGGGTGCTGTCATATTCATATATTGCTGATCATTATGGAAGAAAAGTTGGTGTGCTCATTGTAGCGTTATTGGAAGTTGTAAGTGATATTTATTTTAAGGTTTTTAAAATAAACTAAATTTTAATAATGATATTAGTAGAAAAAAAGATGTTTTAATATTTTCAAATATATTATTTTTTTAAATGCATCTCTTACAAAACTGTCTCAAATTTCAGATTTCGTGGACAATACGTCTTTCATACACATCTTTAGCTTTACTCATTTTAGCCAGAGCCATCGCTGGCTTCGCAGCGGGGGGTTGTTTTAACATTATACCTATGTACGTAAAGGAAATAAGTCAAGAGAATATAACAGGAATTTTAGGGACTTTCCAAATGTTAATGCATACGACAGGAATATTTCTGATGTACGTTATGGGGGCTTATTTAGATTATACAACCGTTATCATAATCGTCACAGGATTGTCTATAGTGACGTTGGTCGCGTTAACCAAAGCTCCAGAATCACCAGCATTTTTGGTAAAGCAAGATAGAATTGAAGTAAGTGACAAAGAGTATACTTTTTGTCTGAAATGGCTTCTCGAATTTGTGGATGATTGTCAAATTATGAAACATGATCAAACATAAATTAAAGTAAAACAAATAAATGTATTATATGGATTTATTTTCACCACAAAGGATACTTATTATCACTCATAATAGAATTGCTTTGCAGCATGCTTTAGAGACAGTCGCATTCCTTAGAGGCCTCCACAAAGACGATGGAATTGTACAAAAACTTGTTGATGATATGATTAAACAAGAAAATAACTTTAAACTTTTGCCTAAAATCACTTTTATAAGTATATGTAAGTCCTTATTAATATTAATAGAGATATATTATAGTCACAATTATAATTAGTTGTACTTAGACAGATAAATAGCGGAATGAAACATTTCTTTGAGTAGAAATCGACTCTACAACGATGGCGTGTACGAGGCGTTTTCCAATGCTACCTACTAATAATAAATTATTATAATTCTTCATTCCCTTATTTTAATTAAAAATAGAACTTATAATTTAACTACTTTTAGTTTTTAAGATATTTATAATATTCATGTGTTATTTTTCCAGTAAAAAATAAATCCTGGCGACGGGGGTTTATCATCATAATCCTACTATTTACATGCTATGAGATCAATGGTGCGTTTGTTATTGTCACTTTTGCGACGAAAATTCTTGCATCTACAGGTATAAGGTTCGATATCAGTCCTGAGATACAATCATTTAGTTTTCCTGTAGTAATGATCTTCGCATCTCTTGCATTGACCTTTTGCGTTGAGAAGTGTGGCAGGAAGGTAACAAAATATATTTTTTTATCAATTCCTTTATATCCCATAAAACAATATTCTGGTCATTATTTTCCGCAAGTGATAGAGCACTCTTCTTTTTTGTATTTTAATATCTGTTATTAATTAAGTCACTAATTTCTGCTCTATGAAAGAAGGAGGAGCTTCCTCCAAGTGGCTTTGAATTAGTAACCGCTAGGCTGAAATCAATAATCGAACACGTGTCAATGTCGCCATGACGTCAATAATAACTTGATGATTATAATATCATCATAATTATTATATAACGAAACTTAAATCATAACTTACTATCACCACGAATAGTCTGTTAGTTTTATATCTAAATAAATATTGTATTATTTATCTATACTAATATTACAAAGTCTAAGAGTTTGTTTGATTCAAAACGTTCATATAGCCCACTGTATCTCCAGTCTAAGTCATCTAGGGTACTTAGAATGTAGTTATTCGCATTTGACCATGCGGGCGAAGCCTCAAATATGTAAATATTTTAGATAAAAAATAGTATAACATAATTTATGTATTATACCATTTACGATTGCTAGTACCAGTGGAATAGTTTTGTATTATGTTAATTATAACTGGTAAATGAGGCCAATCGTGGCGCAGGGGT
Organism: Heliconius melpomene melpomene; assembly: GCA_000313835.2. Lineage (NCBI taxonomy): Eukaryota > Metazoa > Arthropoda > Insecta > Lepidoptera > Nymphalidae > Heliconius > Heliconius melpomene. The sequence continues at coordinate 64,030 of HE671156.1, read as the reverse complement.
ACAAGCGTGGGACGGTGAACGAGACAAGTTGTGGGTTCGATTTCCACTCGAGCAATATGAAATATTTTCAATTCCTCGGTCTGGTACCAAGGAGAAGCGCGATGTTGAGCTCCGCCTCTCAACAAACGATGCTTACAGAATCTTTAAATTGTAGCTTGAAAAAAATAAAAATATTGGCCAAAGCAATTGTATGAGAAATCTGTATAAAATCCAGTTATAATTAATTGTTATATGAATATATGAATAATAACATAAATATATTTTTCACAGCCTATTCTCATCGCAACATATTCTATAAGTGCTTTGGCGATGTTCGCGCTCGCGTTAATGATTTTGGCACAAAAACAATATGGTAATGTACCAGCTTGGATGCCCTTGATAGCCTTGATAGTCGCGGTGGCGATGTACAGCAGCGGCGTGTCACCGCTGTCCTTTATCATTATGACTGAAATGTTTAATTTTCAAGTAAGTATAAATCGTTTTTTTTCAACCTTTCAACAAGCAGAGAGGGAAGGATGGGCCAACTGAAATACACAATTACAGAAAAAAATTAAAATCCCAAATATAAATGTGCCAATTTTGATACTCAAATTGAATACTAAGGCTAACTCTATCGAATTCTTAAAGTTACTTTGCTATATACCTAGATATTGTAGTATCTTTGATTTATTATTATAATTAAGTATTTAAATTTCTTCTTTTCAGATCCGAGCAAAAGTGGTAGGCGTGGTCGTAACGTACGCATGGTTCCTGACATTCGTAGCACAAAGTACTTACACTCCAATCGCAGAATCTATGGGTGACTTTGCCCCATTCGTCTTCTATGGTTTTGTCAATTTAATATCAGTAGTTTTTGTTATATTATTTTTAATCGAAACTCGTGGTAAGACTGAAGAAGAAATATATAGGAAAGATAAAAGGAAAAGTATCGAATTAAATCCTATATAATACACTCGTAGGCACAATTAACCGTTCACTTTGTAAATATTACTATGCTTTTATTAGGTCAAATTGTAACTATGTATATAATACAAAAAAAATAACTAAGTATTAAATCTAAGAAACTGATTTTGGACTACTTTTATTTATATATGTGTTCAATAAAATATTTTTAAGAATTTCAAATTTTACACAGATTGTTCCCGATTTAAAGATTTTTCCATACAAACTTCCACCCAATCAGGGTGAAAATTTTTCAAAATATCTTCTTAATGGGTGTTCACTTCTGGTGACTAAACATCTCGTCAAAATTTCACGTTTCTCGTTTCTACCATCAGAGGTAAGAGGACATCGTATAAGGGATCGGATTAGTCGTCGTCTTGGCCACATCCACACACTATCCGTTTAAGTTTCTATGACGGTAAAGTAGACAAGGTGACAAGATCCACAACTGGAAAAACCAGTCAAACAAATAACAACTCTTCAAATGTAAAAATTCTATAGAAAACAGAAATGGAATGAAATGTAATAAATTCCTTATGTTGCGATGGTGTTCAAAATTTGTATTAAATTCAGCAACAGATAAAATAAAACTGAAGTAGCGATATTGACTTTTAAATTAAAAATATATACATGTTGTATCTCTCAATCAACTGTCAAAAAATGACATTTCATAGAAAATTCAACAAGTATACGATAAAATAATATAATGAACTATAATTTTTCATGGCGTGGTTGTGGTTATTATCATATTTGTTTGTAGTAGGTAGGTATGTGGGTACTTACCGAACTACTACAGATTTTTTCACTACACAAAAGTTAAAGTGATGAATATATTTTTTGAGCTTTACGCATATTCTCACATACTCGTATAGTAAGGTAGACACAGGGAAAATAGTGCTACGACACTCCCCCACTTTCCCCCTAATTTTTCAGATATTGCGTGTTGATTGGCGAAACCTATAGCTACGTCACTCTCTGTAATATCTGGTACAGAGGTATAAGTCTACTAAAAGCTTAACAATTTTGTTTTCCAGCTGGAATACTAAAATGGAATAATAGCTTAAACATGGAAACGTTTACAGACTTTTCAAATAATTTCAAAAATCTAGTCCAAGAGCTAGCAACTTATTTCGAGCCTTGTGGATCTCCTATTGAATTGATCAACAGGTTTTGTATGAAATACTAAATAAAAATATTTTAAATAAAATAATACAATATAAATAATAATATATCTTGTACAATACAAATAATATCTATAGGCCGTCGTAGCGCTGGGTCCCTAATGTATGAATCGACAGTAGGTTCGATTCCCGCTCTTGGCAATGAAATATTTAATGTTTTCATTTCCTCGCTCTGGTAATGAGGCAACAAGCAATACCTCAAGATCGGCGAATAGAAGGGAACAGAACGTTCTTAATGGAAACGGAGTGTTTGAACCCTAGGCTCCCACGTTCCTGAATAAAATTATTTTCTCCATCGTATTGGATAATGTGGAAGCAATTAGCTATGAGTACATGTAACCTCTAAAATAAACGGAAAATCTGGAACGGAGAAGTTAATATGGTTTACCTGACATACCTATGTACATATGTTTCACATAATTATTATATCGTAAGTTTTCATTGCAACTTTCTTTTGATTCCTAAGATATGAACATGAACGTGAAGTAAGAAGATCGGTGCATCAACAAAACTATTAAGAAATTATTTTTGTGAAAAATAAATCCCTTATCATGGACTTTCTTGCCACGCTGCGATGTACTTAGAATAATTAATACAAATTTCAAGGCAAAAATAATACATAATAAGTAGTTATTACAATTTCGGTAACATTATAATTAATAACAATCTTTGGAATGTTTAAGCTCTATGCGTATCATTTTTAAACTAATTGAATAATAATTATGAGTCAATAGGAAATAATAAAATATTGCCAGACTTTAAAAATATATTAAAGCAAAAAATGGACTCCATTTTTCTCGTTCTCGTCTAACGAGGACGAGGTTCTCTCGACTCACGAGGTTCCTTTGATTATAATTGAGTCAGAGATAACTAAAACCCAAAAATATTTAGGTACATAAACAAAAAACTTTTTAGTATTGAAATTCATTTATTAGTTGTTTATTAAACACCGTATACATTGAGTATGTTCATAGTTTTGAAATATATGTATGTCATAAGTTAATTAGAAATTACTCAATTACTTCCCTCATAGAAAAGTGTCATCAAGAAAAATCAATTTTGATGACAATTTTCTATTATCAACACTACGCCACCATAATGTTTTAAAAATTTCAAAAAATACAAAAAAAATTGACGTGACGTTATTTATATAACAAACAATGAATTCAGTGATTTTTTGATAGTAAAAACAAGATGGCGGAATGTTATTTTTATTTACACGTCACTAACTACAGATAATAAATAGAATAAATAAACAGTCAAATCTTAAAATATTTCTTATTAGCCTAAAATATAATAACTAAGCTTGAGTAAATTGGCTCAGATAAATGCAGTAAAGTTCTATAAATGCCTTATACTTTGATTCTATAATTAAAGTTAAACATATTGTCTTTTCATTCCCTTGAAACTGTGAAAAAAGGTTTTCATACTTTTGCAGCCAATGGCGGCGCACATCAAATGCCGCCATTTTACATACGTTTGTAGTTAAATCACTTATTGCCCTACTAAGGATGTAAGGATAGTTTAATATTGTAAAAATTTAAATATTGTTAAAGGAGGTCCTATAAAATTCGAATACGTTTGTATTTATTTAATATCTTTTAGAGTAAGTAGTTTCTCGGAAAAATTACGTATAATTTATTTTAATATGAAAAATGGAATTTTATGTATATTCTACTTTTTTTAGTATATTTTACTTTAAAAATTGCTTAGAAAATACCAGAAAATACTGAGTAAAGATTCAGTTAATATTTCAACTAGTGTAGTATATCTAAATACAAATAACTACAGAATCGAAAATGGAAGACGATTTATATTGGTCTCTACAATAAAGTTGGCACTAATAGTGGATTCAAATCCGATGCATTATTTCGATATATGAACAAGCAGGTTACTAAATTCCCTGGATGGGGTCTATCGATATAAATAGTTCTTGGGTTCTTCAGCAATGGGTTCAGTGCAAGTACCCAAATATTTGAGCTGGACGAGACTTCTGAAATGAAATAAATATATAAATTGACTATTTAAATGTTAATATGAGACCATCGTAGCTCAGTGGGTTTGATTCTCATGTGGGGAATGAATAAATAAAATATACACAAAAATATACTGACATTATGGTGTAGTGATAGCTGTAGGTTCACTATTCAACATAATTTTTTTTGGCGTGTTAAATTGTAAAATCTACGCCATTTTGGAAACTATTTATTTTTTGTTGTGAGTAACAGCAAAGTATACTACGTAAATATAACAAAACCAACAAGACGAATAAAACATATTTGTATCAGTATTACAAGTTCGCTGTCCTCGTAAGGTAATATAAGGTGAATATTTGTCAAGCTAAGTAAGGTAAGTAAATATTTTAGGTTTTACCTCAATATTACACAAAACTACTTTTAATTTGTTAATAATAATTATCATTAGAGGCCAGTCGTGGCTCAAGGGCACAAGCGTGGTACTGTAAACGCGACAGGGGGTGTGGGTTCGATTTCCTCTCGAGGAATTGAAATATTAAATATTTTCACTTCTCCGTCTGAGGCAAACCGCCGCGTTGAGTTCCGGCACGGAATGAAATATGTCTGAAATGACGTGGAAAGTGAGGAACGGAAGTAAGGAAGCGGAATTCCTTAACACTAGGCTCCCAGGTTCCCTCTGCCTACCCTGGTATGTGCGAGAAACAGAGTAAAAAAAAAAAAAAAAAGAGTATCAGGCCTACAACCTAACTAAGCCAAGGTGGATTTGAATTATAGCCACGGTCTTATTCAAGGTATTCAGATATCTTTAAGATATTTTTGTTGGTATCTTTAAGGTATTCAACATAATAAATTTTAAGTCTTCATAATACCATCAATCATTAACAAAAATCCAAAGTATGCCTCTATCTACATTTATCTTCATTTATGAAGCATTTATTGACTAGTCAAGTCATATCAGTTGTGAGTGATAATATTTGGAACTCACCTCGACCTACAATTCTCCATGTCCAAGAAGCATTTGTTGGAGTAAGTCTTATCATCAGTTCCGCAGACGGGGTCGTACTCGGGTGAGCACACGCGCGCACACCCTGAGTACTGGAAGCGGGCGAGGCACCGCTTAAGAGGCACTACGTAGATATGTTTACTGTGGGAAAAGGTAATGATAGTTGATGATATGGTAAAATACAAAAAATAAATATATATACATGTAACATTTATAACTGTATGCTCTATACGGCGTCGTAGGGTAAGCTGAAAGAATTTGTAGAATATGTAAAACATTTTCGATGTGATGGTTGTGTGTTCGTGTCCACTCGGATTTTAATGTCTCTACTCTGGCAAACAAACCACGTTGAGTTCTGTAACTCAACGTAGCATAATTTAAACTAGGAAACCGTCCAAGAGGCGCTGGTTCAAATTCGGCAACAGTCAAAAATATACGTAATCTAAAAAAAGAACTAATATTTACATAATTTTGTATACAGATGGCGTCACTTACCCACAATTATCTTTCTTCATAATACATTCGTTCTTATAAAATCTGTTATCAGAGCCGCATACGAAGGCGGGTGTATCTGGACAATATTCGTGGCACAACGCCGTAGTGCGACAGTGTGAGGCCGATACTGAGACAACGTGCTGGCCGCATGTCTGTTTACGGAGCTCGCATTCAGATCTAAAATATAAAGAAAAATTATGAAAAAACATAGGTAGAAAAATCTTTTGAAATGGTTAAGATGATTAAGATCTTAACGCCGACTTTGCCTTGTTACTAGAGCGAAGAAATGAAAATATTAATAAATAATAATTCGTTCCCCCGAGTGGGAATTGAACCCAAAAACCGGTACCGTTTGCAGTCACACGCTTGTGCTACTGCGCCACGACAGCCTCAATCGAATTTAAGCTGACGTCGATATTTATGTTTTTAGCTTGAAAACGAAAAATCAAGCTTACAATTAATCTTTCCTAACTCGCCTACTCCCAACTAACGCTAAATTACAGCGTTCTACGCCGGGTCTACGTAAAGGAAGAGTTTCATGTAGAATAAAAATAAAGCATACTTATAGGCATTCCCATCAGAGCCACAGACTGGTTGTTCCACCACATTGTCGCAGTTCTCCGGACAGTCAGTCTCCATTCTAGGTAAAAGAGTGCAATTGCCGAAGTGGGCTAGTTGCACGCCTTTTCTGTAATATAATATTTTAATTAATTTGCATATTTTTTTATTATATTAAAATTAAAATTGAACTTTGAATCGTCAAGTTACATAAAACTAACTGGTTACATAGTCTCGGAAGACAGTTCTGCTGAGAACACCCGGAGAGAATATTAGCTTTATTAATCAGACTCAAACAGAATATGTCTGAAAATTATAAAAAAACATGAATAAACTTACAAACACGTAGCGACTTTCAATAAACAAGGATTGGTGTAATCGTTGGCATCAGTTCCACATACGGGATCGACATCGCTCGGACACTTCACTTTGAGGCACTTGCTCATTTTAGATTTGCATTTCTCCATATCCATTTTCTTGACCATTTTTCTGTTGCTTACTCTGAAAATAGATATACTGTTGAAAAAAAAAAACACTTTTCTACACCAAGTGTTTAGTGTTATACAACGTACTCGAAGTTCCAAATTATAGAGAGTAAATTCGAATCTGTTACTAGTAACCTGTGAAGAGTTCCTCTATTAAGGACCTTACTCCAGCTATCGGACCAGCTAGATGGATATGAATGGATTGATGGATCTATAATTACCAAGTTTTGTGATGATATAGTTATTACAAGTGGGCCAAATTCAGTTTCCTAGATTTTATGAGACAGTTAAAGTTACGCGGCGTGGTTTTCTCCTTTTTTTGACATATTATCCAATACTTATTAACTAGAAGTCCTATCAAAAAATGTCCGCTCCTTACCCACAATTAAGCATCTTCATTTCACATTCATTTCTATATAAATTCTCATCGGAGCCGCAGACAAGTTTTTCCTTTTGTCCTGAACAGTCAGTGGGGCAGGGGTCACCTCCAGATGTCCTTTCTTGGGACACGCAAAACGCCATGGGGACTTCGAACACGTGTTTACTGGGGATTTAAAAAAAGATTGTATAAATATATGATTAAATTAAAGTTACAATTAAAGATTTTTTTTACTATTACTAAATAATTTTCATCTTCACGCTCTTTCCCGCAAATCCACCTTTGCGTAGAGGAGGTAGGTTCTTTCTGCCTTCCTTGCTGAAAATAAAAAAAAATACAAACTGAACTACTTACCCACAGTTAGTAGCCTTCATCCTGCAAGCGTTAGCGTACAACTTGCCGTCAGAGCCGCAAGTGGGTCTCGACGCCCTCCAGCAAGACTCGCGACAGTGGCGGGTGGTCTGACAATGTTTCTTACTCGTTCTTACTACACCTTGGCTGGAAATAGAAAATAATAAAAAATAAAAATAAAAATTTAAAGAAAGAACATTTATGCTTTCTTTTGATTATTTTTCTCTGAGAGTAGAAGTGGCTTGCGTGCCCACGATTCATCGGTTGTACTGTACCCCTACATTACCCCTATTTAGAAGAAATAAGCTCACCCGCAAGTCAGCAGCTTCATCTGACAAGTACTCTTATAAACGTTGCCGTCAGAGCCACAGATGGGCCCGTCTAAAGGAGCCTGGGAACAATCGACGGGGCAGTTCTCTCTGTGGGCACTGATGTTGTTGCAAGCGCCAAGATGGGAGAGACTGATGCCTACTCTGTTAAAGGAGATAGATATTTGGTTTTATTACGTTTAAATAATATAATATTTGAAGTAAATAAATAAAAATGTATTAATAATATATTATGGCTAATGTATTAATAATAAGCGCGGTGTGAAATGTAATTGTAGAACTACGTACTTGATCGATTTAACTTTTTGTACAATAAAAAACAAATTAGGCAAGCATGAGGTCTGATATGTAGATAGATAAAAGATAAAGTCTTTTACTTTTCCACCAAGATTTATAAACTCCCTGATGCTGCATAATCGAACCTACACTAACCTGCATATCTCCACCTGCAGCATACATCTATTCAAATAGGTCCTGCCGTTGGTACCACAGACCGGATCCCGTTCAGCTGTGCATCGATGCTCGCATTTTGACCCTTGAGCGCGCGAACATGAACCTTGGTCTTGAGCTAGTCTTACACCTGTAAATATTGATAAAATACATAATTTATAAATATCTTTCTAAGTTATAATGATAGGCCGTCTTGATACACGTTACGGTTGTCGGTTCGATTCCCGATTCGATTCGGTATTTTGTCGCACTTGTAACAAGACAAACTCGGCGTTGAGTTTCGCGACTCAACATTCAATCTCTCATAAATTGGGCAGTGTGTGGAGAACAGAGTGCCTCAGCACTGAGTTCCCTCTGCAAGTAAAATAGCATATGAAATATTCTAGAACTACACTAAAGTATGAGCTAATAACTTGTCTGAAGAAAAGTAGAAAAAGAAATAATAAAAAAAATTGCTATAATTTTTCGTGAATATGACGCTTAAGCAATAATATTATAATTCAGAACTAATTTTATTTACTCCTTACTTTATGCCGTAATCATTTGTACGCGACATTGCTCGACCAAAAATGAAAGGAGCTATTTAAATTACTAAATAAAAATAAAAAAAAATAACAGGGCAAGCGGAGGAAATGAGCCTATTGTAGTGCAATTGTAGCGGCACAAGTGTTGGGCTGTATATCAGACGGTTGTGGGTTCGATTCCCATTTGAGGAAATGAAATAATTAGTTCCGTCTGTATACCCTTCTACGCGTAAAACTAAAAAAAATTGCTAAAAATACTTTCATTCACTCAATCGCGGAAGATACATTCAAAAACAACTCTACCTTTTCCACATGTCTTCTTCCTCATTTCACACAGCGAAGGATATATATAGCCGTCTGTAGCACAAACTGGCTCGCCTTGCAGCGTCGGTCCGCAGATCCTGGGACAAGACGCATCTCGTGCAGCATCACACCAGGATAGAGCTGAAAAAGACGTTTATGTTTGTTATATTTTTTTGCAAAACAGACCATGTTCTTTTAAATAATAGAAATATGCTTTAAAATACTATATTTGTAGTATTTGAATAATTATTTTTCAAAAAAATCTCAAATGGAAACCGTCGTGGTGAGTGCAGTATTGATTCCCACTCGGGGATATATATTTTTTTACGCGGCGTTTAGTTGCGCCAACGCGTCTAATGGAAAGTGGAGATTTGAGTGTCTTAATAATACTAATAGAATAAATATTAATTTATTCAATATCTCCGCTAAAAAAATCGTGTACGAGGTCGCAGGCGGCAACCAGTTAACCAATAGAGCAAAATGTTACTCAAAAAGGAATTTTAAACATTTCAATAGCAAGAACAAGCTCTTAATTACAAGAGTAACACCATATCGGGTGCCAGTGCGTGAAAACACGCAAAATGCTCGAGCGTCGAGATCTAAAGTGATTATACAGTAGCGTCTTGCTTGCCATTGTCTCAATAGGGCCAGTAGATTCGCGAAACTTGGAATAAACTTTTTTTTTCAGATACAAACAAATTATTTAAGTAAGAGTTGTGTATGACAGATGACGCACCTTGCTATATAAATGGACTTAAATAACATATTTTTTTTAATCTGAACCAATAGTTATTAAGCGCATTCAACCAAACAAGCTATATCTGCTTAATAATTGAAATACAAAAACGTAGACAATAATTAAACATTTTAGTATTTAAAACACAAAATTCCAAAGCTCGTGTACACGCTAGTTTCAAAGTCCCAACTAAAGTTAAATTGCTTGGAGCGGTGCAACGACGAGAAAACTCCATTACCGTACTCCGTACGGCGTACAGTGACAGTCACACGGTCTACTCTTATATTATAGAAAAGTTTTATTTTAGGTATGTCTATAGAATTACAGAAGAACTTTGTTTGAAATGCCTGAGGTTACAGACGGTGTTACAATATTTGGTTATTCAATATATTTCAACTTTTTTTTCGTTTTTAGATTCTCGACTTAATTAGGATACGAAAGTTTCTTCGCGATATAAATTTTATTAAATCTAAGGAAAGGATAACGGAGTGTCTTAAATTCTCTCTGCCTTCTGCTATGTGAGAAAAGCGTTAAGCTAAGGTCTATTTGTTAAAGAAAATAAAAATAAAAAAGAATCTAATAAAAAACAAACTTGGCTTTAAGTCGGGCACTCAACACGCAATGTCTAAAAAGTTGACCAGAAATTAAGGAATAAAGGTATGGTGAATACTAGGTTCCTTCCGCCTACTCTGCGATACGTTGTGTGTTAAGTTGTAGATAAATATAATTCCCTCAACTGGAGATCGAACTCACAATCATTGCGGTTATAACAAAACCCATTCCTTCAAGAAAATTTCATTTGCAATCTATTTTAATTATTTTTAACCATTTTGTCATTGACAGTACTGTAAGATGTGTTATCAGTTCCGATAACAACATATTCAAATATTTGTATTGTTTAAATAAATTTAAATGAGGGTTATCTAAAGGTTTTATCTTATTAACTAACCCGGCATGCTTACATTTTGCTCTTATTGTAGATCTTTGTTCTTAGTAAATACATTATAATGAAAAACAGGTATTTAAATAAAATCCTTAATTAGTGCTTAAGTAATCAGATCGTTGTGGCGCAGTGTGACAGTGTATATCTGTAAATGTAAGGGTTGTGGGTACGATTCTCATTTCTCGCTCTGCTAACAAAAAAAGCACGGCGCTGAGTTGCGCCAGTCATTACGAGTAGACAAAAAACTCACTATGGTGTTAACAGAGGGAACCTGGGAACCTAGAATAAAAACACTTCATTCCCATCTAGGACACTCCCGTTCCCCAGTTTCCACCTAATTTTTTAGGCATTTTGTGTTGAATGGGGCAACTTAACACCGTGCTATATCTGGTTACCAGAGCGGGGAGATAAAAATATTAAATATTTCATTCCCCGAGTGTAATTTATAGGCAACAAAAAAGCAATTAAAATATGTAAAGCAATATATAAAATTTTATGAAACTATTAAAATATTTTGCTTGAAACGTAAAAAAGACAAGTAGAAGCTTAAAAATATTGGATCGTTAAATGGAATGGGTAGAATTAAATTTCTTTATGTAAACTTAAATAACGTGCAGTTTAATTGTTTCTGATTATAAATGATGATTGTTGATTTAATTCCCATCTAGAGCAAAAATAAACCTTTACACTAGTTTCATACTAATAAGGTGTACCTAGTTTTAAGACATTTCGTTCCCCATTTTCCTTTCAAATTTCGAGACATTTAATGAGCAGGAAAAAATTTTACACCGCGCTTTGTCTGGTCTCCCGAATAGGAATAGAACTGACAAGAATCGTTATATTTTTTTATAATTAAGAAAAACGGACACATGAGGCTCTCGTAGCACTAGCGTGTGACTGTAAACGCGACGGTAGTGTATTTGATTTCCGCCCGGAAAATTAATTATTATTTATTAATATTTTCATTTCTTCGCTCTGGGGTAACAAGACAAAGAGCGGCGTTGAGTTCTGCCACTCAACACGCAATGACTTGAAAATTCGGTAAAAATTGGAGTGTTTTAACACTATTTTCCTTATCCTTGCTATAGCTATAGCTATAGCCCACCTTGCTATATGCGGGATACAGCGTGAAGTTTAAAAAAAATAAAACCAAGAATATATAGTACAATTGTACATGTACGTACAGATATACGAGTATAGTGAGATCTAAGGATCTTGATAGGGAAATGCTCTAATTCCATTCACACGTCAAGGTTGTGAGGGCCAAGATGAATGGATGGACATCTCAACATGTCATAAGCTATAATTTTTTAATATACAGTCGAACCTCGATTATCCTCAGTTATACGGATTCGCGATAACCTACCTATTAATAATATATATTATGGATAACCCTTTAACCCTTAACTGCTCGCATGGGGTCAAAGCACTTTCGCATATCGAAAAAATGCACTTGCAACGGTTGGAACCTCCCCGCGCGCCCGCTAGCCTCTTAATATGCGCTAAAGAACATACTTTAGTACCGTTTAGGCCGCTGCAGGTGAAGGCTAAGCCTCTGCTCTCTTGAGCCGTGACCCCGTGCGAGTACTAACGTAACTTTTTTGAGAAAGGTAAGCTTTTTATATTCTATTGTTTTTAATTAGATATTGATATAACTTTGAATGAAATATTATAGTGAATGATAATTTCTATCGTTTTACTGGTTTTGAATTTTTTTTTTTGTATTTTTCGTACAAATATGTTATTTACATACGTCTTTCTTGATTCCTCAGTTATCAAACATTCTTGCGACAACTTGCAACGGAACTTGTTGAAAGTCATCAAAAAGTAGGAAGGCTTGTTGGAAGTACATGGTTTGGAAACCCCACCTGCTCCACCTACCACTAAACGTGGGCGGTGCTGGGCGTGGGCGTGGGCGGTGCGGTGCATGAGAAAGAGTGACCGAAAAATATCCACAAAATGCAGTAAAAGCAAAAAGTTTTTGTGTAATCAGCACTTCATTGTTTACTGCCAAAACTGCAATAACGATGATTGCGATAGTTCCTAAATATTCATGAAATTTTAATGCATGATCTCATGTTGTGCCAAAAATGTTCCTTATTGTAGAAGTTTATATTTTAGTTATTTTTATGCCTTAGAAGATTTTATTTTAAGTTGTGGTTTTTATGTCTTATAGATTAAATAAAGTTCTTTTATAATTACTATTCGCTTGTTTCATTAAAAAAAGGAATCATCAAATTTTATCCATACAAATTGGGGTCACCACGGACCCCGTGCGAGCAGTTAAGCGATTTTCTTCGTGCGAGCAGTTAAGGGTTAAGTACATGCTAACTGCACCTTTAAGCCGACTGAATTTGGTTAAACAAAAACAGACTTTTCGGTCAGAAGCTCAATTATAAGCGATACTGACCCACACTGAAGTTTCTATTTCACTCTCACGTGAGAAAGTATGTAATTCGTGCAAATATATCGCATCTACTTCTACATACATATTTTACATATATTTTTTCTACAAGTTACTTATTGTTTAAGTTTGTACGGAAGTTGAAGTCGGTTTTATTATATTTATTTAATATTCAAATTTAAAACCGATTAAATAATAGTTAAAATCGATTTTTCTCTATTCTTCTATTTCCTATATAACAAAATATATAGCAGGAATAACAGCAAGAAAATTATCTAATAACCATCATTTACTGTCAGACTCTAAGTCAATAGCACGGTACATAATGTCCGAGGCCAGGTTCAATCGTTGCACGCTAAATCATTTACCTATGTTAACAAATCATAGATAAATTGAAATTTTGATTTATCATCTATTGATTTAATTTATAATGATCTTCCAACATTACTGACTTTGCCATTTATATAAATAACAAATGCCTTTAAGTCCTTTATAAATGGTTTTATTGGGCGAAGACGTGCGTGTGCGCATATCCCGTTTTGAATTTCAAACCTGTTTTGTGAGAACAGGTTCAATTTATCTTTTATTTTGTATGGTGATAATCCTATTGAACAGAAGCGCCAATTTGAAATTGATTAAGGCAAATAATTGGGCATTTTTTTTTTAATACCCATTATGTCAATTCAGTAAAAAAGTATTCATAGAGGCCAACGTCCTGACATAGCGGCATATTGGATATAGGATAGATAAAGGGAACCTGGGCACCTAGTGTTTCCATTGACACTCATCCGTTCCTCATTTATCGCTGAATTCTTGAGGCATTAGTGTTGAGTGGCAGAACTTAACGCCGCGATTTGCCGCATTACCAGAGCGAGAGAATTGAAAATATTAAATATTTTACTGTCTCTATTGAGAATCTAACCCACAACCGTAGTGTTTACTGCCGTCCTAACACTAGGTTCCCCCTCTATCCCTCTACTTATAATATATACAGGATGCAAAAATGATCGGCAAATGGAAGTTAGACTATAGACTATAGTAGGATCTATATTCGATTCCTGCATAATTTCCTGCATAATTCAACCACTAAATTGAGTTTCCGGTCTCATTTGTGCCGTTTCACAGGAAATTTGACAAATCGCATAATCTCCACCGGCTTGGTGTCGTGACTCGCATTTGCATATGGAATTCAATTTTCCCTATAGCGTCATTATGGTAATGTAAATGTCGTTATGGGACAGATTCTGACAATAAGCGCGAAGGTTGTGGGTTCGAGTTTAGGTTTTTTTTTTAATTTAAAAAATCCTACAAAATGTTCATTCACTCCTTCTGCAGGTTCTATTGAGACTCCCATAAGGGAGTTGCGAGTATATTGATGATGTTAGATAATTAAGCCATTCTTCAACGTTTTAATTAATCAGTTTTAATTAAAGAAATATCTGATAACAAATATTTTTGAGGCCAGTCGTGGCGCATAGGTAAAAAAAATATATAAATATTTTTTTCTAGTTATCCCGCATAGAGAAGAACAGGCGAGAAAAACAGAGAACCTAGTATTAAGACACTCCGTTCTTCACTTCACTAGCATTAAAATTTCCAACGCGTGTTGCACAAACAAGAAATAGACATCTATTTCTAAGAATCTAACCTCATTTCTAAACAGATGTAGACATCACGAATCACGAACAACATGTATTATATATAATAGAACACAGAGAGACAGTACACAGTTATCAAATAAGCGCAATGTCTTTAATTTATCGGCAGATTAAATCGTAAAGTATCTCTCGCGTAGATTGTTAGATAGCTCTTGGCGGGGGGCAGCAAGCACTGGCTGGGTACATTATTATTTCTTGATATTTAATATTCTGTGTGTTGTGGGTTCGATTCCTACTCGGGGGTATTTATTATTTTCGTATCTTTACCCTATGATCCCAGGTTCCCTCTTTCCACTGTGCCACTTGTGAATACAATGTGAAGTTAAAGAAGTATTTTTTTTCATCTTCACGCTATACCTCACACATAGCGGGGTAGGCAGCGGGAATCTGGGAACATAGGGTTAAGATACTTCGTTCCTAATTAAAATTCTTCCACTCGTTCATCACTTTCCTCGGAATTCATGAGGCAGTGCGTGTTTGGTAGCGGAATTTAACGCCGCGCTTTGCCTTGTTATCAGAGCGAAGAAAAGAAAATTTTAAATATTTCATTTTTGCATCTACACACCATTTAATGACAAAAAAGAGAACTATATTCATATATTTACCTCACACCATCTTTCCATGTAATTTGTTCTAACACTTCACTGAACGGAATTGGGAACTGTAGACCTTTCACTTTGTGCCGCTAACTTAACATTTACTTTGCCAAACAACCCAGACGCATATTGCATTTAGAACCTATTGGCTTAGTGGTTAGTATTTCGAATACTAAGGTGGAGGGTGTTTCAATCTCGATAAGTGTATTTCATATCTGGATATTAATTTAAGCCCATTTTAATTAGGTTTATAAAAACAATCCGTTGCCCACGCACTGCCCAATTAAAATTCGCCCAAGAATTCATTCCCGAGTAGTAATCGAACTCACAACCGTCACGGTTACAGTCACACGTTATGCCGCTGCGCCAGGACGGCCTCAATTACCTTAAGCTTTCTATAAACAAAGAAATACATTTTATTTGTTTGCTTATAGAAATCTTAAGGTAAAATAACTGTAAAACGGGTGAAAGAAACAATGACGCGTAAAGAATTATCGAGACCTTGTGAATTGAGAGATTTTGTGTGTTAACAAGAAAAATGTAAACAAAATATTACATATGTATGCAATATGTGGTATTTACTTTTGAATAAAATACCAATACAAAATGGGTGGGTAAACACGACGGCTATGGATTCGATTCTCTCTAAGGGAATGTCCCCCATGAATTGTCCATCCATTGATTAATCTTCATTATCAAAAGTATGGTCACTTACCAAAGAGCAACGAATTGAAAATATAGAATATTTAATTCCCCCGAGTAGGAATCGAACCTACAACTGTTCTATACAGTCATACGTTTGTGTCTATATGCCAATACGGTCTCAAAAACAAATATTAATAACGACCTAAAATGACACTCAAAGGTTCCAAAGGCGTTACAAATAGAAAATAATAAAATAGAAACTTACACAAATATTATTATAGCAATATCTCTACAATAGTACTTAGTAACATGTTCATAATTCACAAGTGCACTATAAATTGACTGTTAGAAAGTTGCAATTTAAGCTTTTGTGGGAAAATGATCCGTATATTGTAAGTTTAAAGAATAAAATTGTATGGCAAAATTACATTTGACTTATATGTCTTTGAATTGGGGTAAGTGAAGTTATAAACATTGTATTGTAAGAGAGAAATCAAGATGTAAATAGATAACGATAAATTAAACATTGTCTGTTGAGTTACAGAACTCAACGCCGAGCTTTACCTCGTTACCAGAGCGAAATAATAAAAATATTTAATATTTAATTTCCTCGCGTGGTAATCGAATCCACAACCATTGAGTTTACAATCGTACTTTTGTACTGCTACGTCATGACATATAGAATTATAAAAAAAAAGCATTGCATACATAATTTCCATAGTATTACGCATAATTACTAGGTTTCACCCTCGTTCTATCCACTCTCACTGTACAACTACTTTTTATTGGGACCAAGTTTTACTTAGGAATGCTGTTTTAGCGTTCGCTTCAAGAGCAAGCACGGTGTTTAGTTCGTTTCTAAATATAATCCCATGAACGGGATTGACTAGTTTACCCGCCATCACGTTATTTGACGTGGTGGGTTAAATTCCTATTTAGTATTCTATACAAGATGTAGGTTCAATTCCAACTTGAGGAAGTAAAATATTTAATATTTTCCTTTCTTCGCGATCCTGTCGAGGCAAGACGGGGCGCTGAGTTCCGCCACTCAACACTCAATTTTTATTTCACCAATTCGGCAGAAAATAGGGGATGGAGTATCTTAACACTAGGTTCCCTCTGCCTACCCGCCGCGTTACAGTCGCCTCCAGTCAGTGGCCTCCAGTTTTATTAACACAATTAAATTCAATTTATTTTATATTTGCTTCCATTTTATTGCCAAAATACTTTAATCAGCTACAAATAAAGATAATCGCTCAATCTTATCGTTTTGCTGTACACGAATTCGTATTTAAGTAAAATGTGGATCGAACGGTACTTACTTTCTTTACTTCAAATTCCTTCGCGGTTAAATCCTTATGCAGTTATTTACGACGTCGAGTTATTTTTAGGGTTCCGTACCTCAAAAGGTACAAATGGAACCCTTGTAGAATCATTTTGTTTTTTGTCTGTACGTTTGTCAAGATCTCGATCTCTTTGGAAGTATTAAGCTAAAATTAATAAGGCACAGGAAGACTACTCGTATTATATTACAGTCTTATAGTTGTCATCAAATAAAATCAATCAAATAAATCAATATCAAACAAAATGCGCCTGAAAATTTAAGTTTGTCAGCTTTTATAAGTTGTATTTCCTGTTGACGTAAAATTCTGAAATTAATACGGAAGACTCGGTGGGCGATTCCGACTCGCACTTAACCGGATTGGATAAAAAAAGGATACAAATTTATGAGTTTTTTTACTTCAATTATTGTTGAGTAAATTATGTTTTTAATTTTATTTGGACTTGTTGATAATTAATTATTTATTTCTTTAAGAGAATTTTATTTTTCTTTTCATTGAATAATTACGTTTTAACACGCTTTTATGCAAGCTGTAACTAAGTAAATATGTAATAAATTCCAAGAAAGAAAGAATAAGGGATAAAGTAACTAAAGCATAATTCTGCAGTTTTGGCGCATATATTAAGTGTATGTTTTGTATACTATATAAGGCAAGATAATTCATAGATCATTGATCGATAAATCGTGATCTACACCGGTGCATAACCGTTAATGTGACATTTCTAAACGTGTCGTGTTGGGGATCTATAATAATAGTATAAGTAATGGAACATCAATCTATGCTTTTACATGAGACTAGCGAAGTAAACACGACTTCGCCCGCCTAAAGTTACATTATAGCGAAATAATACAATATATGCTATATTCCGCATGTAGCAGGATAGGAAGAGGGAGCCTAGTGTTAAGACACTCCGATTCTCACTTTCCACCGAATTCTCCAGTGAGCGTGATGAATGGCCGAACTCAACGCCATGCATTATCTAGAGCGAAGAAATTTAAATATTAAATATTTCATATTTCATTTTCCTGAAGTGGGTCTCCAACTCACAACCCGTTGAATTTACAGTCACACACTTGTGGGCCACAAATGACCCCAACAATGTATAAGATATTAATAGTAGCCTACGTATTATACTGGTGTATAAGCTATATTACTGTAAAGATATAAAAATAATTAATTCCTCCAACGAATCGAACACACAACCCTCGAGCTTACAGTCAGACACTGTGCCGCTGTACCATGATGGCCTCTAGTCGTAGCTACTTAATAATAAAATTCCAATGGACATAACTCACGGGTTTATTTATACTCAAAGTATGACAGCGTAACGCTTTTACATACATATGTACGTTACACTCGCTTGGTTTTCGCAAATAAATTGTAGCGGTATTCATATACATCATGTTATTGTAATACATTAATTAAAATATAATTTTTCGGTGATTTTTTTCGACGTTGAGTTCCGCCAATGAACACGTAATATCTCGAGAATTGGATGGAAAGTGAGGAATGGAGTGTCTTAACACTGCATTCTCTCTGCGTAAAACTGCTTGCCTGCTGTTTATTACATTTTTCGCGGAATGTAAGATCTAAGTCTTTTTTTGTGGTATACAATATGTGTTGAATGGTAGAACGGAAACGGAACATAACTCTGTGCCTAATATTATAGTTTATTTTGAAATTTTGTATTAGTTTTATTCGTAGCGGGTTTTAAAGACATAGTCTGACACCAACATTAATTGAGCTATAGATTATTATCAAGTGTCGAAATTCTTATACCAGCTATAGTGATAGCTAGTGTTTGTTGTTTATAACGATTTCTTTTAAGGAGGCTAATAGCCTCAAATACTATCAAAAATAACAGAGTAAGCAGAGGGGTAGGGCTCAAACACTCCGTTCCCCACTTTATGTTGAACTTTCCAGACATTGAGTATTGAGTGTCAACGCCGCCCTTAGTTTACCAGAATAGAAATAGAAAAAAAATTAAATATAATTATTCCCATTACATCAAGACTCGTCCCGCTGCGCCACTATAACCAAAACAATAAAAATTGCAAATTAAATACAACAAAAAAGAGCAGCCTCTATAACACGACATTGTCACGTCGTTAAGCGCCAACCCACATAATATATATACGGTTTTTTATCGCGTTTTTTACAGCGAAATTAAATGCTTTGTAAAAACTTTTGTATTTATAACATGTCGATTGACATGACAGTTAAGAGGAAAAAACTGACATTATACAGTGTATTGACACGTTCATCGATATTTATGAGGTCTTAACGAACATGTTTACGTTCTTTGGAGGCAATGTTAGTGGGTTCGAAACCAAGCATATATTATATATTATATATTTATAATATTTATGGATATTTTTAAAGACAAGACAAAGAAGCGTACGGATCACTTGAAGGTAAGTGATCATCGTAACTCACGTCCCCGAAACTGGGCAGTGCGTGGGGAAGGAAGTGTCTTAACACTAGGTTCCCAGGTTCTCTCTGACTTTTCTGCTAAATTTTATTAAAATTATTCTGCTTAATTTAAAAATATTATTATTATCATTGAAGTATTTTTTTTAAACGTGAACATACTTTAAAAGATCACTCAAAAATAGATTAGTGCTGGCATGACATAGAAATGCACGAAATTTGATAATTATACAGATAACCACATTAGAATGCTGGAACGGACTCTTTATAATAGTATGAATAATAACTTAAGTGTTTCCATGATTTTTGTAAACTGTGGGAAAAATATACCCGCGTTCTCTGAAAAACATACTTATTTTGTTTTAGAAAACGTATAAAAATTTGAACAAAACGTTACTCGATCCTGCCTACCATTCATCCACCAAGCGCTCTAAATACTAAACCATACGTTCTTATATTAATTTGATAACGCGGGCGAAGTCTCTGGTAAAATATAATATAAATTATAATATACGAGGCCGTCGTGGCGCTGGGGCACAAGGGTCGGACCGTAACGTGACGACTCGGTTCTGGGTTCGATCACCACTCGAGGTACGAATTATTATTTATTAATATTTCCATTACTTCGCTTTGGCTTTTGGCAAGGAAGAAGCCCGGTGTTGAATGACGTCACTCAACACACAATGCCTCCAGAATTCAGTGGAAAATGAGGAATGTCTTAACACTATGCTCCGCCTACCCTGTTGTGTGCGGGATAGCGTAAAGCGTGATTTAAAAAAAAATTATGGACACACTAGTCTAACATAATTTACATAATTTAATAATAGTACCTACGTGTAGTTTATAAAACGTCTCGCCCAATGCGGGCAAGATTTGAGATTCCTTTGAGAGTGCCGTCGCTTAATCTCTCTTTATGAAAGTCTAGAAGGTTTAGAAAGCTTCGGCCAAATATGAAAGCTCCACTTTATATAAATTACTTGCTGTGAAGATGACGTCTAAAGAGGATTTTTTCTTAAGATTTAAGCTTTATTTGCACTGACATTTTTCTTGGTAGCTTATTTATATTAAAACTTAGTTTAAAGTTGAGGCCAGTCGACAAAGTCGACATTCTTTCGCTCAACAAGGCAAAGGCTGGCATGAATCCCACCACTCAACACAGAATGCCTAACACAGAATTTGGCGGAAAGTTGGGAACAGAGTATGTTAATATGGACCCTGGTCCAATGCTCCACTACTTATTTTAGAAAACACGAGATTTGAACCTGCGCCTGTTAGAAACCGTCCAAACGCTCTGACTACTAAGCCATACGTTAACTTACCGGTAATTAAGAGAGCCGCAACCGCCGGAAAATGTGACTTGAACTCCATTATAACACAGCACTGAATTAACACTCACTTTCGTTTAAAAATTTTTGCACTAGATTTTTTTCCAAACACTTAGGCTTGTAGTCATTCGTCCATGATGGTTTCTGTAACAAGAAAAAAATAGATATAATTACTTGAATAACTTAAAAGAAGGGACCAGAATAAGGTATCAGTAGGATAGGTAATTTTCTCTTAGAATTATTAAAGAAGATAAAATACATTTTAAAAAATCACCATGAAATTTTTTTACAGCTTCCTAACCTAGTGTTAAGACTCCAACGACGTTTAAATATATGGAGTCAAATCCAGCACACCAGATGACAAGATACAATCAGCTTATTCTGCGAGAACCCAAAGCAGTACTCGAGGCAAATAAGACGTCATTCTCGATAGTTCGATGTTATAATTGGGGCCAATGATAGACGAATCCACCACCACCTTCTACCATGTCCATGTCTGTCTACTACCACGTGAGACCACGTACGGGTGGGGGGGTACGTCTAATTTCTTTTATTAAATTTTTTCTCGTATTTTTAAGTATGTGATATATGTACTTAAAAATACACGACTAATCCGAGTCGAGCTTCATTTAAAATGCTTGAATATTGCGAAAATCAAAGATTATTTTAAAATAATTACTTACAATACAAATAATAATAATAAAATCACTATATTTTATTTAAAAAGTCCTCACAAATCGTTTTAATATCACCTGCGTGTGCGCACAAAACAGTCCTGTCCACACTACAGCAAGTAGCCAACTGAAACGCTACACTTTTCTAAGATAACTCATCAACTAACTAATTTTTACCACGTATGCTTAAATTTACAAGTATTTTAGCACTATAGTTTACCAGAGAAACCTATTTGAATGCAAAGATGCATTCTAAATCCATATAAGTCGCATTACGGCGAAAGCTTACTTTTCTTATACTCCTGCGGAATATATAAAAGGCACTGGGATTACCAACACTTTCACTAAGGCTGCAAACTCACTAGGTGCTATAGGATCTTATTGTATGTAAATGAATTAAATAACTGTATAAGTATAATGAAAGTAATTGACAAATAATCTCAGAAAGTAACATTACTATATTAATATTATAAAACTGAAGAGTTTGTTTTCTTAATAGTGCTAATCTAGGAAACGATTAAATCACACGCACATAGCAGAGTAGGCAAAAAGAACCTGGGAACCTAGTATTATGACACTCCTTTCCCATTAAGACACTTCGACTTAATCTTCTGGATCCTCTCCAGTTAATCCAATTTGTTACCTACAGCGAAGAAATGGAAATATTAAATACTACATTTCGAGTGGGAATCGAACTCATAACCTATCACGTTTACAGTCACGTTTGTGCCAATAATAAAACATCTTATCTTATTTAGATAAATCTATGCTAAGCTATAACCGAGGCACTTTATTTTAACGAGCCGTTTACCTTATTGATAAAGTAAGTTATCCTTATCTCCCTTATAAATCTAAACAAAAACAAGTTCCTAATAAGTATTTTAGTGCTATACCGTACAGTGAACGAGCACAATACATTCTTGTAGACAAATCCGCACGTCCAGTGGCGGAACTGAACTCCGCACTCTTATCCACTCTAGGGAGGAAAGTTGAGAATGGTCTGTTTTAACACTAAGTTCTTTCCCTTCTACATCATTTGACATCAACAGGTTTTTTGAAGAATATACAAAGTATTACACTTACAAAAGCATTTTAAGGTAGCTTTACAATGTATCCCGCAAATAGTCCCTACTATAGGCAGAGGGAACCTGAAAACTTAGCGTTAAGACACTCTGTTTCACATTTGTTGAGTGCTAATATTTTAATTTTCTATGTAACAATTTTTTTTTTAATCAGCCTATCGCCGTCCACGGCTGAACGTAGGCCTAAATCGAGCGCCAATCACCCCGGTCTTGCGCTTCTCGCATCCATCCGATGCCAGCCACCTTCTTTAAATCGTCTGTTCATCGTTCTGCAGGGCGTCCTACACTACTATTGCCACAGCGTGACGACGACCGACGGTCGATGGAGCCGGTACGTGCTAGAGTGGAGACGTGACTATTTAAGGTGATTATATTTTAATTGATATTTCAGTTTAATAATTTTTTCACAATTCATTTAAGTACACACAAAAGCTTATTAATTCATTAGAAGCCGTCGAGGGGTAAAGTTCTACCATACAAGGGATGATTTCACGAGTAATTAGGCAAAAAGTGGACGGAGTGTCTTAACACTAGGTTCGCTCTACACTGTGCTGAAAAAAACGTAGTGCTGTTTTTTTAAATATTTTAGAGAGCAGTATTTTAGATAGGAGACCAACAGATTAAGCATTTTTAGTTTGTACGCCGCCTTAATATATCTATATACCTATAAATACCTATACTTATACATAGAATCATTTAGACACTTGCCATGTATAAACTACTCCAGTTCTCACATTCTAATCGCAATTTCGTGACTTTATTTACATTTGACGTCATACAACATGAGCTTAGCATGTTAGTAGGCTAAGGTAAAAAGGCTAAAAAATAACTTAGCTAATTGAATTTTTTTTTGGCAGCTATTTTCCACATATCAAGCTCGGCCGAGCTCACCGCGGTTGTCCCAAGTTGGAATCGAACCCACAACGCTCAGAAGCTACTCCATTGCGCTTCGACGGCTCTTTCTTTCATAAGTTAGACTTAATACATTAAGGACAGAGTGATGAGTAGCTGATCAATATTTCACAAGATACTTATTATAAATATTGACACAAAAATAGTAAAAACAGTATTTACAGTACAAATAATTGTCAACTAGCAAAAAAGACATATTTACACATTATAGAGTTAACATTTCCTTTTTATAGCTTCACGTTGTATCCCGCAAACAGCGGGATAGGCAGTGGGAACCTAGTTAATACCTTTCGATTCCCACTTTACATTTCTAACAAAAAAAAACTGCTTATCTAGAAATCAAACCTACAACCATAGCGTTCTGTAAAAGATTTAATCTTTAATGCAGTATAGGTCCTACTTAGATCCTGTACATTTAAAACAGTCTCGTTATTCGCTAAGCACCTACAAAATTTGTTAGTCAATTAGTGATCTGATTGCTTGATATATTAGAAATCGTATTTCCTAGAGTACGCAGTTTACATTTTACTACATTCATTAGAGAGAGAGTTGGTACACAAAGTGTAGTTTAACTTAGCTTTTTTAACGCTGTGGTAACAAGACAAAGAACGGTGTTGAGTTATACTACTAAGCATGTAATATTTTGAAAACTAGTCGAAAAAAAGATAATAGAGTGTTTTGACACCAGGTTAAGTAATTATTAAACAAAAAACCACATATTGAATATATAACATGTTATATCCGCTACCCTTCCTTCGCTCACGTATACCCCTCAAATATATATTTGCTCAGGCTAAGCTAAGTTCCACTTAGGTTGCCTACCTTTCAGAATATAGATAGTACGTAGTATAAATTATAATGTATACATTTATTTAAGGGTTTTAAAATGAAAAATAAATAATAATAGGAATTAAAAGGAAAAAAGTAATAATGACAGGAGTCATAAAATATAAACTTTAAATTTACGAAATTATTTCACCGAAAAATCATCAAAATAATATTGGGTTCTTAAAATAATTGGTTTTTGGCATTACAAGCAGATGTTTCTCAGTAAATGCTCATGTGAAGTAATCATTATGAATGTTTTAAAGTTTATTATTATTTAGAGACCAAACGTGGTGCAGTGGCCATGCGTGTGACTGTAAACGAGCCAGGTTGTCGATTCGATTTCCACTCGGAAATGAAATATTTCATATTTTCTCCTCAACATGCAATGCCTCCAGAACACGGTATAAAAGGGGAATGGAAGTGTCTTAATGGGAACAGATTGTTTTAACTCTAGGTTCCCAGGCTCCCTCTGCCTTCTCTACCATGTGTACTATGACATACAGAGTGAAATTATTATTTTCAGCTCCATTAGGATAGATAGGTAGTACGTCCCTATTATATTAAGATGCAAGACCTGCTTTCTAAAATAACATATTTATTATTAACATCATCATTCATCAATCATAAACTGTTCAAAACGTCAAAGTAAATCTTTAATTAAATCTTTAAAACCGTTAGAGTGATCGATCTATGTGACACTACACTTAATATTATGCATTATACAGACTTTACTCCATACTTTTTTATATTCATATACAATAAATATGTTAGTTAAGGCCGTCGTGGCGCAGTGAGACACTACGTGCAACTGTAATAGTTGCGGGTTCATTCCCTATTTGGAGGTATAAAGAAACTTAAGTTGAAGCCAGTCGTGACGCAGAGGCTCACGCTTGCGATTGTAAAGGCGATTCTCACTCGAGAATAAAAATATTAAATATTTTATTCCCTCGCTTTAGTTACGTTACATAATTTTTCTAGAATTCGGCGGAAAATCGGGAAAGGATATGTCTCAATGTGAGCGGAGTGTCTTGGGACAAATAATTCTAAAAAGGAACCTAACGTTAAGACACATCGCTCCATGCTTAGCGCCCAATTCAAAAACTAAAAATCTCTTAAATGCATTATTAAAAGGTCGGCCTAAAGTATTTATTATATTTCAAGACATTGCATATAAAATGCCTCGTTGTTATTAAAAAAGGGGAAAATGAAAAAAAATGTATATGATTATTGCCTCGATTGGTATCGAACCTACAACCACCGCATTTCCGGTCAGAGGCCGTCCAATTGTGCCACACCAACGGACACAAAATCTATTCCAAAATTTAAAAACAGTAGACAGATAACATCCGCTTTAGAGGATTACAAGAGTGCTTGGTAAAGATTGAATATTCATGAAACGCACTCCATACTGCCTTCTGAATAGTTTATGCTCATAGATTTTTTTTTAATATCCCGTTTTTTTTAAAATATACCTTACAGAATCTTCTACAAGTCATCTGAAAATCTATTTCTATTCGTGACTGTACTTAAACATACCAATAATAAAGACCCTATACTCTTTAATAATTATTATTTAAAAAAAATAATTAACTTAGTGCTAAGATCCGTTCCCCTTGCACCAGAGCGGCAAAATGAAAACAATTTAAATAGATTCATTGGAGACCCAAGTGGAAATTGAACCCGACTGACTTTAAGCCTGATAGATCTGGGTTCCATCCCCACTCAGGGACATTAATTAAAAATAGAAATAATAGTATATTAACAAGAAATATTTTGACAACGGCTAACTAAAGTCAAAAATTTCAGCACACCATCAACGCGCACTAGATATTTCCTAGCTCTGGTAAGAAAGCAAAGCGCGGCGTTAAGCTCCGCTACTCAACGCGTTATGCCTCTACAGTAGTGTTTCCATGTTCCCCCTACCTCCCCTGCTTTGTGGGATCCCTGGGATACAGCACGAAAGTCAGCATATATGGACGTACGAGTATATCAAATTTTATAGCACTATTAGTGTCAATGATCATATGACCGATTCGCTAAAAGTACATTGATCGAAGGTGTGGGAATTCAAGTCCCGATGCCATCAACATTTTTATACTGCCATAAATAAAATTTAATTAATAATTAAAATTTATATTTATTACAAACATATTTTAATATCTATTATCGTCGTCTACATCATGGAGACGTTGAGTATTTAGCGGCTGTAACCTAACGCCGTAAACTGTTAAAACAACGATATAATTTAGTACCTAATTATTATTTTTTAACCGACTTCTGTAAGAAAAGGAGGTTATCAATTCGACTGTATTTTTTTTTTTTTTTAATACAGTATTTTAATTCTATAGATCTATCTACCTAATTGAAGGGGGGGGGAGGATGATTACCTAACGATGAATATGTGATCATTATAGGTAAATTATTTACATTTCGTTGCTTTGGTGGCAAGGCAATCAAAATGCGGTGTTAAGTTACGTCACCGCCACTTAACGAAGGATACCATTAGGAATAACATTAGATTCCCTCTGCCAACCGCTATGCGGGATAAAGAAGTCAAAAATATACAAATATTTGAATGTCAATGTTAATGACAAACAAGTACCTACCTAATACATAGTAAAAGTTACTCTAAACCGGGATCAAACCCACAACCGCCGCATTTACAGCTATGCACTGTCCCACTGCGCCATTGTGGTGTAAATATACAGTTACTTACTTGGTGATAAACCAACAAGTCATATTCAAAAACTATATGAAAGGCCGGTCATTAGGGAATCATAAACGCATAAGCGTAAAGTGCGTCGTAAAATGCATAAGCTTTTTGCCTTAGCCAGTGTTCAGGTATGTTTCTTAGGTCGCCCACCGTTTCTTTTGTACCAATTTTAGGATTATAAGTCAACGGGATACATTCTTACTGTTTATAGAAGTTGACAAACTTAGGCTTGCAGGCATTTGCGCTCATTTTATATGAAATTAATTACAAATATAAATTTGTAATATTTTTCCTATAAATTACCTATAAATTTATTTTCTCGGATTTATTCCAAACAAGCGGCCTGTCCGCGGCTTCGCCCGAGGATTTATGATGTACTAAAGTATTAGAATGTTTAAAAGTCCTTCTGACGAAATTAATGTTTAATTCAACAGTATGTTTTATGCGTTATCAAGATACTTTAGTACTTACCATTTTAATATCTTTTGATAGAGTGAACCGATTACAACGAAATAAAAACTAAAACCGTCTCTAACTTACTTATAATTTGTATGTATAAAAGTTGCTTAAATTTGTTGTGTACTTTTTACGTGATACACATAAACAGACAAACAGACGAACAGACAAAAATTCCAAAAATGCTTGAAATGGATTCTGTTAGTTATCCTTTAACACCCTGGCTAATTTTATTTTTAAATATTTTCAATGTACAGAAACGCCTTTCTACAGATTTATTATAAGTATAGATTTCATGACAGTACGCCACAAAGGCCTTACAAATTTCCTTATATAAATTTATTTATACAATCGATGTATTATTAACTAACTGTCAGTCAATTTCGGTCAAGTGCCATCCATACTTACCGACATGTGTACAAAGCCTTAAGTGCAAAATAATGAAACAAAATGTGTGTCGGTGGACCAGGGTAACAGAGGTCGTGAGGAGGCCGTGCGAATTTTACCCGAACGCGTTTTACCGTAAATCTACTTGTATGTATACCTATGCATATATATATATGGCGTCGTCGTGGTGCAGGGCGACGACAGTAAACGCGACGATTGTGAAGATCCATCCGGAGGAATCGTGATGAGGCAAAGCAGGGTTTGTGTGAGTTCCGTCACTCCACACGTAATGGATCGAGAATTCGACGGAGTATTCGAATATAATGGGAACGGAGTGTCTTAACACTAGGTTCCCAAATTCAATCTACCTACCCGGCTTTAAAAAATCAAATAAAACTGTCCTCAGTGGAAGAATCCACAACTATCTCGTTCAATAAAGTACAAGTGTCTCATCTTCACTATACCGGCGTTAATCGACAAATAATAGTTGATATTTACAATTATTTTATTCTTTCGGGATTACCGCGATCCCTTGTCAACACGTGGTAACACCTGTAGTGCTAAAGGTGCGTTGTCGGCCTTTAAGGTGGAGATAGACATGGTTTTTGAAGGTTCCCATATCGTAATTTTGTATATAGTGTCTTATGCAAAGATACATCACTATTTATTTCCAAAGTCCGTTAAGAAATATAGCTAAAGGTGTGTTTATTTGATCTTTTATTTGAATAGCAAAAATAAAACTTGCCTCTAAAGCAAATACAACACCGTTAGTTATTACACAGCTATGTTAATTTTCTCATAACTTCGATTATATATATGTAAATATATGTAAAATATTATTTACATAAATTTGTACAGATAGTTTATAATTATTATTTAAACAAATTATCACACTTTTTTGCTTCACTCGGTTTTCTATATATAGCAGGGTAGACAGAGAAAACCTAATGTAGAGTGACGAAATTCACAAGATACTCCCTTCCCAACTCTTGACGGTATTGAATGTAGCGCTTCTCCTTTCTACCAGAACGAGGAAATGAAAATAATTCTCGCAATGGAAATCGAACACACGACCGCCGCGTTCATAGCCAGCCGCTGCGCCACTGCGTCACGGTGGTCTACACTCTAGATAACAAAGCGAAATAGTAAATATTCGCGCTAAAGCAATAATGTACATGAAAGTTCGATTCCCATTTAGGTCACTGGGTTGGTAAAACAATGGCTGCTTCGACCACACATGGTCGTCACTTATTGTATTGTAAAATGTATATGAATGTAATAGACGTGTTTTATGAGTTTTTTATTAACTATTATTATTCCTTGATGCATAGGAAACGAAAATATTTTTGTAAGAAAACATCTAAAAAATTGAACTTAGTTGGATTTGAACTCGCGGTTTAGTCGTCAGCCTTGGACAGTTTCCTAGAGGCGCTGGTTCCAGTCCAACACGGTTTACGAAACGAAATTAAACGAATAATTTTTTATACGTTTTCTAAAAATATGACAAAAATGTTTATATAATATCATCATGACGCCCACTGTTCCCCTGAGCCTTGGGGGAGGGAACTCTTACGTCCAGCAGCCTTGAGATCTGTGGATCTCCATGACGATAAATCCTGTATTTATTTTGTCGAATGGTAATTACTACGTCACAAAAACTAATTACACTATTTATCGGACAAGACAAGTAAAAACCTTCTGTATTGAAATACAAATTAATTTAAAAAAATATTACTTGTTTACTTAATAGTATTTGTTTATTTTTTTAATGTAAAAAAAAAACTTTTATGCTTATTTATTAATTCAATGCACGAAAATAGAACCCATAACCACCCAAACAAACAACCCACAAAAACTAAACCACACTTGTGCCAGTAGGTCAGTCAATCAATGGACGAAACAAAACACAATCGACACGTAAAAACTCCATACAATTTTGCATATTAAGTACCAGGCGTGTATAAATAGTGAGTAGTTCAATATCACTCGATTAGACTCAAGTTCAAGGCTACCTCTTCCGTATTTATTATTTCCTAGTACGCTTGTGTGAATGTGGGTCATTGATGTAGGTCAAGTATGTTTTTTTTATTTTTTGGATAGTTTCGTATTTTTTTTTTGCTCAGAAAATATTGTTCTTATATATAATTTACTAGTGGGCCCGGACGCTACTACGCCCGCGAAAATATAAGCCTAAATAATTAAAATAAGCTAAAAATTTCCATCTAGATGAAATGCTAAAAGTGACTATTATATTTATTTTCATAAGGATGAATATCAAATTATAGAAATCATCTAATTTTTGTTAATATATACAAATCTATATCGGCGCGCGCCATGTATGCATTAAGCAAACTCACTGTGGGTGACGTTTTCTTAAAGCAATAAACTTTGCAAGCCGTTGCTTAGCAACGCGTAGCGACGACTGTTATTAACACGGCGGAATAAATTTCATGTCAAATTAATTATTTTGATATATTGGTATATATCGAAAATATTACAAATATGAGAAAAAAAAGTATCCTATGTTGATCCCGGGACCCTCACGTATCTCTATATGAGTATTTTATCACAATTAAATTAGCGGTTTGGCCCTGATTGCGTAAAAGACAGACAGACAGACAGACAACAGAGTTACTTTCGAATTTATAATATAGGTATGGATATATTTTTTTGAATTATATTTTATATTTTGTTTTTAAATATACAAATAAAAATATGATTTAATAATAAATATTACTTAATTTAAAAAACAAACATATTATTAAAGCAATGCCTTGGTTTTTTTTTAAATTTCACGCTATTGTCTCACATATAGCAAGCAGCACAGGCAGAGGGGAACCTAGTGTTAAGACACTCCGTTCTCCTTGTAAAAATTTAACCGCAGTGGGATTTGAACCTGCGAGTTTCGATGTCTAAAAGGCACGGTTTCGAATCACCAAATATAACGTTTATACGAATATACTCATATGAATATTTTTAAAAATACTCATATTAGTATGGAAAATCCATTCTCAGTTTACTAAAAAAGAAAAAAATCATAAAAAAATATGAAAAAAAAAACAAAAAAACAAAATATTAATGAACCTAACATGCTATTAATCGATTAAATTCGCAAACACTATTTGCACTTAGACATAATATTATCGTGACATACATTTTGTTTTATAAAAAACGTCATTCAATTTGACGTGACAAAAAAAACTTATAATACTATTAAAACGTGACAAATAAATTTCAATTTTATTCTTAAGAAAATAAAGTCTATTTTCTTAGTTTTATTTATTTGAAGTGCACCGTTATCCGCCTGATTTAATATATTAGGTTAGTGTTTGACAAATTGACCGACAATCATAGTTATTTTTTTATTAGATTTTTTTTTA
The DNA here is from genome assembly GCA_000313835.2 of Heliconius melpomene melpomene. Classification (NCBI taxonomy): domain Eukaryota; kingdom Metazoa; phylum Arthropoda; class Insecta; order Lepidoptera; family Nymphalidae; genus Heliconius; species Heliconius melpomene. The sequence goes on along the minus strand of HE671156.1, from coordinate 32,542 downwards.
TTTTTATAACGATTCAATAAGTTTATGAGTGTTTTTAATTGATTATTATGTGTGTCTTATTTTTAAATGTTCCTCTAATTAACTTAAGACTTGACAATTCGGCGGCAAGTGGGAACCGGATGTGTCTTAATGGGAATGGAATGTAGAATACAGGGTTCCCAGGTTCCGTGTGCCTACCCTGCTATGTGCGGTATTAAGTATTTCATTACACCGAGTGGGAATGGAACCTACAACCGTCGTGTTTACATTCGCACGCAGGGGCGCATATCAATAGTACTCCAGCTTCACGCATAACAGGGTAGGCAGAAGGAACTCGGGAACCTAGAATTAAGACACTAGATTAGATTAGTAGAGTGAATCTAATGCCACTAAATTTTTGAGATACTGATTTAAGCGAAGGAACTCAACACCGTGCCTTGTCTTATGACCAGAGCGAGGAAATGAAAATGATTCATTTTCCTGAGTGGGAATTGAATCCACGACCTTCTCGCTTACAGTCAGACGCCGTGCCACTACGCCACTCCGGTCTTTTTTTCTATAGATACAAAATGACTCCCACAGAATTCCTTTTTTTGTATTTTAATCAATTAGTGTTGCTATACGCCTCAGTATTCTCAGCGAAATGGATTTAGTTTTTGCGTTCTTTGACTCATAATTTGGATAAAAAAAGAAAATTGGGTGCTAACAACTATAAAAGGAATATTTTGTTGAAATAAACTATTAATAGTGATAACGTTTGATGTTTTTAATTGTAAGTCATGTTTTTGGAAAAATTGAGTTTTAAAAAACTGGTTAAGTGCGAGTGGGATTCCGTACAAATTTCAGAATTGTAGTACTTGTTAAGAAAACATAAAAATTTGAACGTAACGGGATTTAAACTCGCGCCTCTTTAGAAACCGTCCAAGCGTTCTGACCAACTAAACCATACGTTATAAACGTATTAAAAACACATCTAAATAAAACACATTCGTACACCCATTAATACTATATCAGAGATATTTAATTATAATTAAATGGAAACCAGTGGCGCACAACGGTTACAGTTAGCTACACCGTTGTCCAGCCTAACGGACGTTTCATAAGCCACAGAGTTAAATTTAACTAAAGTTTATTTAAGGGGGGTTTGAATATATTGGTTTACTAAATAAAATACAATACTAGGTACCCCCTGCCCTTAACCTTTACCTTATAAAAAATGTAAAGGGACGCGAGTGATTAATTTCTTAGATCTATTAGGATTTCTTTTCAGCTTCACGCTGTGCCTACCTGCGGGATACAGCGTGAGGGAGCCTAGTGTTTAGACACTGCACCCCTCACTTTCTGCTGAATTCCGGAGGAATTGTGTGTTGACACCAGAGCGAAGAAAGGAAAATACTAAATATTTTATTTCCTCGAATGGTAATCGAACTCATAACCTTTCGCGTTCACAGTCACACGCTACGTTTGCCTTCATTCTGTTTATATTTGGTAAGACACACCTACCAGGTAGTAATTTATATAATTTTGTATATATTCTGTAGAAAAAAACCAAAACTTTCTTTATTGTATAGTCTACTTTTAAAAGTTTCGCTACCCAATACCCAACTACATCAAGGGTTTGACTGTAATCGAGATGATAGTGGGTTCGGTTGCCACTCTGGGGACTGAAATATTTTTATTTCCTGACTTATTCTTATTTTTACTTATACTTATTTTTATTTCCTCAGTTTTTTTATTCCTGCTTTTCTGAATTGAGTTCCGCTACTTCACACGCAATGCCTTTATAATTCTACGGAAAATGTGAAACAGAGTTTCCTAAGATTAGGTTCCCTCTGCCCTCCCGCTACGCACATGTAAGATAAAACATTGAGTTATATTCCATTATATTTTATGTTGCTGTAAAAATATTAAATATACTTAGTAAAGTTACCGTATACCGTTGTATAGATACTTTAATTTATGTTAATTTAAATTAATTTACGTTTATGCAATATTACTTTGTAACTATGTAATAACATCTAAAAACTGAATTTCAGTCACTTGTAATAATAATCGTAATATAGCAAGTTATACGTAATTTAGGTAAAAAATATAATAATACGGTATCATTGAGCAGGTCTGATGATGGAGTCTTCAGAGGTTCCTAGTAAATAATGGAACTCTTCAGAGGCTCTTAATAGACTACTCGAATTTAGGCTCATATAATTCATAGCTACAAATACATTGCATTCATAAAAAACTATATTCATTTCCATAAATGAAAATATAAAATATTTATTATATAACATTAAATCAATTCTAACTTCGCTTACTGTACCACCGCCCTTACTAAAAGCACTCAACATAAATAGGAAAGATGGACGATAAGACCGTGTTTATCATTAAACGTGAATAAAATCTGCTTCATTTCGATTTATACTAGATTATATTTGCCTTATTATTTATTTTCTCGATGTATTTACTATAAGCCGCTATGGTGTAGTGGGAACGCGTTTATAGGTGGGGATTCAAATACGTTGAAAAAACAAAAAAACCTTTCCCCGCTTTTTGTCTAATTTTCGAAATATTGCGCAATCGGTCGTGGAACTTAACACCGCACTTTGTCTCGTTATCACAGTGCGGTAATAAAAGTAATTCTGATTCCCGAATGAGTATCGAACCCACAACCATTGCGTATACAGTCAGTCTTTAGTATTTGTAGTACAAAAAAAATTAATTTGAATTTATAGTCATAAGAAATTATAACATTTTTATTTAAAAAATAAAAAAACCGCTTCTAAACCAAGACAGATATTTCATCGTCCATCCACAGTTTTATTTCACGGATCAACGTTGGAAATAAATTTCCTTTGTCGGCGGAGCGTAGATGATAACGTTAAAATAGAGCTATGAGCTCACTGGATGCGATGAAATATAAGATTTTTTTATCCTCACGCTGAATCCCGCACTTTGCTGGGTATACAGAGAGAACCTGGGAACCTAGTCTCAATACACTTCCGTTCTCTACGTTTCCGAATTCTAGAAACACAACCCGCGCTTTGCCTCGTTACCAGAGCGAAAAATGAAAATATTAAATATTTCATTTCCTCGAGTGAGAATTGAGTCCACAACCTGTCGCATTATAATTGTGCCTCTGCGCCAATAATGGCCACAATTAACTTCTAAATTTATAACATGTTAGAATCATTTGACATTTTTCTTTTACGGTATAGCTAAGCTTACTTTACTGTGTCTATCTTACCTTGCGGTAAAGTCTTCGTTAGATCCATATACCGTTTTTACAGTTTACGACCAATATCATAACCGAGATGGCAACCGACAGACAACGCACAGACTAAACTTCCGCCATTCAGATATTTGCCTGGAATTCGGGCAGGTTCCCTCCGTCTACTTGGTTATGCAGGATAAAGCGTGAAAGCGTGCTACTTTAAAAAGAAGTTGATAAATTAATAACTTATAGGATATCTTAAATATAATAAGATATGCCATAAAAATAAAAATGCGCAATTACGCACCCTGTAACAACAAATACACTACAAAACCAATTATTCCTACAATTCGGACGTGAACCCACACTTACATAACCAGTCAAACAACCCAACTATATTTCTAAAATAACAACCGCACTATAAGGAAATCTGAACACATAAAATACACCCTGTATCTACACTACAATGGTCGGTAGAGGAATTTAAATGGTCCGCGATTAGAATCATTCTATAACTCATAAGCTTTGCAAGAGATATTACTTGTGTAAAGTACTGAGTTAGAACTTTCAGATACACGATTTAGTTTCTTATTAATTTATATTATATTTTGTTTGGAGAAAGTAGGTTCGATTCCACAAATTTTTTAACTTCATACTTTACCCAGCGTCCATCATGGTATGCAGAGGGAAGCAATGACCTCTACTTCAAATTATACTCTATTCTCTACTCTACTTCATATATTTAAATTTTGTAGATATAGCGTGTTGAGTGGCGGAACTAAACGCCACGCTTTGTCTTTTCACAAAAATAATATACATAAGTTTAATATAATCATGACTGCGTCACGGCTGTACCTACCGTGGAAAATATGACTGAAGGTTCACCATGGTCATGACTTTAAAATCTTATCTCAAAAGCTTATATTTTATTACAGCTTATATTTATATTCCAAAATTCAAGCAGTACCTTTAAATAAAAAATGAAAGAAAACAGAGAAATAAGTCACTATATTCTCATCATTTGTGCTATAATATCTCGTTTTGTTACACGCCACATTACAACAATGTACGTGGGTGGTCGATGATTCGATGTTAACAGCAACGATCGCTATGGTATATTTAGTTCTATTGAACTAATATTTCATTTTGTACTTGATGACTGGCTTGTAGATTTATTACTGAGATCACAGGTTTGAATACCGCTGACTGTTTTATAAATATGTATAAATTTCTTAATAATAAGATAGTGTGATTTTTTTATACAGGGAAGCCGATGCAAATATTAATATAACTTCAATCTAGAATGGTAATAGCTTAAAGTCTAGAGATGCACCTCTTGCAATTTTTATTTCTTTATTTTTTTTCTCTTTTCAATGTTGTTTCCTAAAAAAATATATTAAAAAATGGGATTATAAAACTCCATTCAGCAATTACTGTCAAAATTCAGCATATTACGTGTTCAGAAGCGGAATTCAACGCCACACTCTATCCCATCGTAGCGAGGTAATGAAAATAATTTCACATAATCATTCCCTCGGCGTTCAGTTCCGCTAAAGAAGACGCAATATCTCCAGAATTCGGGGGAAAATGTGGAAAGAAAGTTTCCTAACACTAGATTCCCCAGGTTACTCCATGTGCCTTATATAGCGTGAAGCTTACGAAAAAAAACATTTCCTTTAGCCTCTCAGTTGTATAAAAAAAACTCTTATACAGTAGTACACAAAATCAAATTACAAGAATATTTAAGCATTTACTTCCTCAATCACCGCGGCTACCGATGACGCGGTAATTAACTATAATGACGCCCGCCGGGTATCATTGCTGTGAGTTAAACAACGGTGCATTTTATTATATTATTATTTATATTATATATATTTTAGTTATAAAACTTTAAAGTCTATCATTTATATTAAACGTTATATTAATAAATAAAATTGAATATACGATTAATATTGTAATTTACGGTAAATATATTTTTTCGCATAATGCAAGGTAGGGAGAGGGAACCCCGTGTTAAGTACTCAGACTCATTTACGAGATATTGCGTTTTAAGTTAGTAATAGTTAAATATTAATTGAATACTGTACGTAAAACAGTAAACCATTAAAATATATATGTAATGTGGATTGAAAATATTTTTCTTTTTACGTAATAAAAAAATAAAAACAAAATTATAAACGAATATTTTAAAAACTTCAAGTATATTTATCACACCCGACGCGCAATGTCACTCACGCCAGATTAAACCAAAGTCAAATAATTTTATTTAAAAGAAACTTAATTTTTATGTACGTAAAAAATTAACCACCAGAACCGGTTCACTAAATTCACTGACGCACCTGAGAAGAACTGATGCAAGACACTCAGCAGCCCTTTTTCAAATCAATAATTTACAAATTCACATTTGTTTATTACTTAAGAACTATCAAAATCGAACCTGCGACCCCTGCTAAACTATCAAATCTAGTCACATGACCAAGAAACCTCAAAAGGAAGCTCAAGCACCGCTAACTATGACCTATAATGTTATTAGCCAGCTTTCATCGCGCGTCAGTTTTTTGCACACTATTAAATGGTAGATGATTTTTACTGATAATGATTCTTCATTCTATTCTTACGGACTTGAAGGCAAGATTGACGTTTTACTATCACGCTTAGTTAGCTTAATTTGTTTTGACTGACATTTTATGTTTAGCTTAACTAGTCGTCGCCTCCATCTATGTTTGCGTGGATTTTCAGCATTAAGACGTGTAATGGGAAGTATCGTATTTTTTGTGTTCCCCTATAGTTCCCATCATAAATAACCCACGTATGTGTCAAATTTAAAGTGATAAAATTTAGTATTTTCGTACGTTGCCTGTCAGTCACTTAGTAACGAAAGATTTTTTTATATCTATAAACTAGTGACCAGCTCGTGGTTTGGCCTGCTCGAACTACGCAATCATTTATTTACTAATCTGAATTATTCTCGTGTTCTAATAACATAATCATTTTATGGATAATATTTACATATTTATTGAATTATCTGAAACTAATTAACAAAATTATTTTTTCAAATAATTCAATGAAACGAATATTATATAGCAATTCTGTCGATTTTGTTTTAGTAATATAACTTATATCTATAGAAACTACACGCCACTCAATTTTTGAGATATTAGGTATTGAGTAGGGGAAATGGAAATATTCTATTCCCCCAAATTAGAATCGGACCCACAAACATCTCGTTCACAGTAAGAGGCTCTGCCACTGCGCCATGGCGGCCTCAATTAACAGTTACCCCCTATACACTCGTATGTAGATAAATGCCTAACGAATGATATCTAACAGGTTAATAGCTTCGCTATCTGTAGATTGATTACACCTTAGAAATAAACTCACTTAATTAAATGTGTTAACATAAATTTACTTAATGATCTCACAAATGTTTAATTTTGAACTCAGTTGTTAAGTGGTTAATTAATTGGACCGTTTATTTTGAAAGTGGTGTAAGTCCATTTTTGAGAAAAATGAGCTATCACGTAATTCATGCTTAATTTAATGTAATTTTTTTATATATAACTAGTCCGTGTTTAATTTCTCAAAAAAATCCCATGTTTTGAACAACTTAAAATCGGTCGGTAAATGAAATTGCATAATCATCGACATGCTAACCTTTAATTTTCTCCAAACAAAAGAAAATGGACTTACACCACTCTCAAAATAAACGGTCCAATTCAGGGTTGTTAATTCGATTTATATGTGGTACTCTTTTTTTATTTTAATTATTTGAAATTGACTTATGCTCACCGCTATGTTTGTATTTACCTTGTCTATTTTTAGATTCACGCTACATCCCCCACATAGGAAAGTAGGCACAGGGAACCTGGAAATGTAGTACGACACTCCGTTCTAATAAAGACTCACAACGAAAAGAAAGACATACGGCGTTCTCAAAAGCAATCATTTATTTCCGTACAGATTTACAGAAAGATAAATCTTTTGAAATCTCCAGAAAATAAACACAGAAACGTTTCAATCTAGAAATATTATTGAAAAAAAATATGCTAAGATTGTAATCAGTGGGATATGGAGAATGGAGGATGGAGGCACAATGGCAGTACAATGTGTACAAGCAGACCGTGAAGGGCCCGTTGTTTTATTTTGTTAGCTTTTCATTGATGGCTATGTTCATACAAATATATACATATGTATTTGTATGTTATTGTATGTTTATAAGGCAAATGTCATAGTGGAATTACATGTGAAATACATAGTGTCTATATAATTTTGGTGATTTTTACATATTTTAAATAAAATAGGTTTCCAGGTTCCATTAGCCCCCACTGTTACGTGCGGGATACAGCGTGAAGCTGAAAAAAACAACAAAAAAGTACAATGATCTAACACTCCTTTCTCTATTTTTCAATTATTCAATTCTTTAATTATTGGGCAAAATTAAATGAGTTTGTTTTTATTTTATTTTTTTGAATTATACAACGCCAAATAATAAACGGCTTATTCCTTTATCCTTCTCGCATTCTTGTTAACTTACTTGGTATGTCGCGCAATTTCCAAGAATATACCGTTAATAGAGGCCATACCTACTGGACCTGTGGTGACTTACGACTGAAAATGAAATGGTAGTGGGATCGATTTTAACCACTTAATGTCTCGAAAATTAGGTTGTACGTGGAGAATAGAGTGTTTTAAATCTAGGTTGATTTGTCCTAGTTACCTACTATATATAATTGGTTATTCAAAATATATATTTCATATATTCTTTGCAATAATTAGTATAATCTGTCAATTAAAAGTAATTGATTTCTAGTCTTATTAAATATAATTATAAGAATATAAAATGTTTTTTTAATATTTTATTTTATAAATTATTCATGAATAAGTATAATTATAACTTTTTGTAGAATAAATAATATAAATTACCTTTTTTTCACTTTCTCAAAACGAAACATCGCATGATTGGTGTCAAATGTAACGTCACACTTTTTCAGTACCGTCCGGAAAAATATATACTTTTTATAAAATAAAAAGAAAGAGAAATATATACAACAGCTATTAATATAACTTATAATTAAATGCATGGATTACATATTTGTGAATAAATAAAATTAAATGATTAAATTAATAATTAAATTAGAGGGGAACGGCATGTCTTAACACTAGGTTCCCTCTGCCTACACTGCGTGAAGCTGATTTTAATTTTAAAACTAAATATTATTATCAAACTTAAATTCAAACCAACAACTATCTTTGATCATTTTTTAAATTATAACTTGAAAAAAACATTCTAAATATCTATCTATACACACACATAACAATTCTTTAGAAAAAAACCTAAATGCCCATAAATTTATTCACACATTCGAATAAGAGCTTCAATAATCCACGCCACTCAATGCACTCCCAGCATTTTCAATATCTTCTGGCATTTCAAAGACCAGCTTAAAAGACACCCCTGATGGTACCAACAAGAGTAACTTAGAGGGCAAGAAAAGGGGAACATTGGATCGTCTTAGAGTGGTCGTTCGTGATACTGGCTCTATTGTTGTCAAGACTTATTGGCAGCAGTGTGATAAACCCCTCGCGATACCTCTAAATAATGGAAATAGTTTGAATTGTTGTAGAATTCAATAAAGTAAAAGAGAATTGGATCAAAAGGAAATATTGTAACGTATTCAAAGGTAGGTTTAAAAGATCGTTTTGAGGCCGTCGTAATCGGACAGTCTGACTGTAATAGTGATAGTTGTGAGTTCGATTCCCGCTGGTTATATGTTAAACAATTTTCATTTTCCTGCTCTGATAGACAATACGCAGCATTGAGTTCCGCCTTTCAACACATAATATCTCAAAAATTAGGCGGTGTATATTGACCTGAGGGAGACGGAACCTATTATTAATACTAGGTTCCCTCTCCCTACCTAAGTATATGCAAGAAACGTGCGTAACATTACATTCAGAATTGAATCAAAGCACAATGTAAAAAATATTGTAACGTTGTTAAAAAGTTAACTTTAAAATTCGTGGCCCAGTTTTACGCGATGCTCGTGAGTTCGGTTCACTTTGGGGAATGCTTATAATTAAAATAGCTTTGCTTGGATATAGGTAACTCGTACGAGATAAGCAAAAACAAACATAGAGTAAAATTACTCCGTTCCCCAGATTCCCCAATTTTCAACCCAAATCGCGTTGCGGGGCAAAACTTAAACTCGCTCTTTGTCTCGTTACTAGAGCGAGGAAACGAAAATAATTCACCTTGAATAGAAATCGACCCCACAACCTTCGTAGTGACAGTCAAACGCTATACCGCTGCGCCACTACGGACTGAAAATGCTAAAAATGTAAATAGTTATATAAAAATTACAGTTAGTTCTGGGTAAGGGATAATGTCTTAGATGCTATCTTTGTTTCTCGGTATGAGGAACAGTGTAGAACATATTGTGTACCATGATCTCTTAAAATGGCTCTAGTTTCAATAAAATAAACGTTTAGATGTGTTTTTTACAATATAACAAAAGTTAGTAGCCCATAAAAAATATTATTAGTAATTGTTGCCCACTACTTTTTGCGTGGACTTTAGGATGTAAAATGGAATATCCCGATTCCTTTAGAATTTCGAAAATCATTTCTTAATGCCAAAACTACCGGCATTTCAAATATCAGGCTAGACCAGTCGTCTCTCTCTGCCTATCCTGTATGCGGGATACAGCATAAAACTGATATAAAAAATATAACTTTTTCACTCAAGGATAATACGACAATTCCTTTAAAGAAGCAAATATTAATTTAAATATATTCTAATATTTCATGTATGGAATAGCTCAGATTGAATTCTATTGAACCTCATATGAGGCAACATTAAAACGGCATCCGTATGGGACCCTGCAAATAGCACACATTAGTATCACAAAAGATGTTTTATTGAAACCAATTGCGGTACCACTTAAAATTTAAATTCAATGCTAAAATATAATACGAGAGGAACTCAATATAGGGCTTTATTAAGTCAAAATCGCAATACAATGCTGAATTCTAAATCGTTTTATACTAGTAGGTACATGCTCTCGGTACGTGGATGAAATTTTTAAATGGATCCTTTGTATACGAACGATCCTTTCTCTAAATGTTGTTAAACAGACATGTCTGTCTGTCTGTCGTATGATTTATTCATCGAATGTTAATATTAAGAAGCAATGTAAGTGTGTGTAGTTTCTACTGACTTTTGATTGACATCTGTAGTTTTCGATCCAAAAATGCAGATTAGTTTCGTACTTACCTGTAAAAAAAGATAATATGAAAAATATAACAAAAATGGAATACTAATTTCTTTGTGGTATAGCGTTTAACTATAAACGCGATGATTGTAAGATCGCTTCTCACTGTGGGAATGATTTATTTTCATATCCTCGCTCTGTTAACAAGACAAAGCGCGGCGTTAAGATTTGCCACTCATCAAGCAAGTCTTCTAAATTATACAAAAAAATTGTAATGGAATTTTTCTTTATAAGTGGCATACGACGAAAGCTTAAAAGCTATAAAATATCTCTTTGATGTTTCCCTTCTTGTGATGTCAAAATAAGTGTGAATAAGATGTCAAATAGTGAGTTTCACAGATTTTGTCTATTAAGAAGTACCTACATAAAAAATAAAATTTTCACTTAATTTCCCTTTGTCTAACTAGACCGAGAAAATATTAATATAATTTTTAATTCTAATCTACACCATGGTGCTAACTAAGTACATGCACGTAAACTGGGTCACGATGGCACCAAATGTATAACAACAATGATATATACAAATAAGAAGAACACAAATAAAAAAAATAAATAAACATCAACAACTTCACAAAAAGAATAACATTAATTATTTGAATTATACAAAATGAAATACAAGAAATAAAATGAAACTCTAAGACCGTTTAATTTAGTCAATGGGTGGCATTTCAATAGCCGGACCCACATTACAGATACATAAAATAAAAGAACACGTGATTCGACAGAAACTTAGCATCTGACTGAAACAGCTATACAAATTTATCCTCTACGGTGTCGAGATAACTATCAAATTTGTAAAAATCACTTCTTAGTATACTAGGTGCGCTAAGAAATCAATTCGAGGTGGTATTTAAGATTCACATCTCGTAATAGTGGGTGAACGAGAGAGTGTGCCGCAAGGTGCACTTTTGGTACCAATAGTATTATTTGAAGACGTAATAAACGGTTTCGCTGGTAGGCAGGCACATTATACGGTACTGATTTAGCGGATGGATAAGTTTCTGCATGAATTCAATTACTATGGGATCACTGACCCGAGTTGGAATAAATGCGGCCGTTGCCAATCGAGTGTGGATTCCGTATTTTATAAAAAAAATATAATTGTATTCACGTGCAAATAGTGACTAAAAATCATATTTAATAAAAGTTACCATATAAAGAATATTGAATAATTTTCTTTTAATTCTTACATTTTTTCTTACATCTATATATGAAAGGTCTCAACGGTTTATAAGCTTGTATTACATACATTAATACAAAAAGAAAAAAATATTTAAACTTCCCTTATTCATAGATAAAAAAGGAACGCATGAGCAATATTTTTATATTGCTATACCTTGGTAATAAAAATATAAGGTTCCCAGTTTCTCATTCGACAAATGCCTCCTGCCTTTTTGGCCTTGGCCTTATTACCAGAGTAAGAAAATAAAAATATTAAATTTTCATAATATAATATCAATATTTTGACGGAATCAAAACCAACACCGCCGCGTTTACAACACAACAATTTCATTTCCACAAAATCATGATAAAGCAAATGTGTCTATATTTAAATATAAATACGTACCCAAAACAGTATTCATTAAAAGACATTGCCCCAGATATTATAACAGAAATCATTAAGTAATTTTAAATTTCCAAACCTGATAATACGGAAGTGATGGACCAAAGTTTAATTTTAAAAACATTAAAATGAAACAGTTACTTTGGATACCAATACCGGTTGGATGAAAGTTTCCGTCTTACAAGTTGATACTTTAAATTCTCATTTTACGTACGATGCCTAATACTTTAAGAAAAAAACTGTAATTTAGATTAGCTATTGAAAGCAACTCAATGACAAAAAAATATGGCCTTTGTTAAAAATCAAGTTAAATAAAAATAGACAATTTATAATTAAAAAATAATCAGTTTTAATCCGAATTGTTTTATAAGGATTTGGGTAGCAGAACTTTAATACCTTACTTTTTCTAACTAGACAAGGTAAACACTACTTTAAAATGGAAAAAAAGGCGACCAACCGACTATACACAAGCAGAATCTTTAGCTTCACGCTGCAAAGGCGACCTGGGAACCTAGTATTAAAACACTCTGTTCCCATTAAGACACTTCCGTTCCCTACTTTCCGCTGAATTCTAGAGGCATTGCGTGTTGAGTTGCTTTGAACTCAAAGCCGCGTTGTGCCTCATTATCCAGGAAATGAAAATAATAAAAACAATTATTGCCCTTTTAATTCGAATACACAACTATTGTCTAGATACAAACGCAGATATCTATGCTCGTCGTAACTAACCTATAAGAGACAACTATCTAAGACTTTAACAGAATAATCAAACTCACGACCCTCTCTATAATAGTTTATTCCAAACTAAATGTAACAACAATAAATCTTAAAACGCTAAATATTCATGAGAGCACATCGAACTTGCTAATATGTAATTCATAATTCATTGAACTGCTATACAAAATGTACGTACTACATATCTATGAACATAACTAATCTATACCAATATCAAAAAGTTGAAGAGTTTGTCTGATGGAACGCCCTAATCTCATAAACAACTGGTTCTTTTCTCTTATTTATACTCTTTACATATGATATAAGTAGTGTCTTCTGTTCGCAGCTTCAACAACTTGGAGTAAACTAATAGAATATCTATATATTTTTTAGTTTCATGCTGCATTCTGACACATGGCAGGGTAGACAGAAGGAACCTGGGAACCTAGTGTTAAAACACCAAGATCTTATTATATCTATATTACCTCACATATTTTCTTTACTAATAACATTGTAAATGTTATGGTTTTAGTAATAATAAATACAAAAATAACACTCTTCGAAGTTGTATGCAGTGCATAATAAAAAATGTATACATAAGTACTCAATACTATGCATTTCAATTAAATATTGCATGTACCATGTACGTCCTTAGGACATTATTTTATATCGTTATTATTATTTACTGACCATTGAATCTTTTCCAATAAATTATCCACATGTTTCTGATATATTTCTTTTTAGTTATACTACAGCAGATCGGGGATTAGCCCCTAGTGTTGAGACACTCCATTAAATGGCGAAACTTAACACCGCGTTGATTTATTGCCACGAGAAAGGTCGAATCCATCATCATCACGGTTACATTCATTGCGCCACGATGGCTTTTACGAGATAACAATGTCTATCTCTTTTTAAACCTTCACAATGTATCCTTCATATAGGAGGGTAGGCAGAAGGAACCTAATGTTAAGACATACCGTTATTTACTTCGCCTAATTTTTAAGACATTACGTGTTGAAAGACGGAGATCAACACCGCGCGTTGTCACAAGTGCGAGTAAATGAAAATAGTTCATTGGCCCGAGTATGAATCGAACCTATACGCGTTGTATTTACATTTTACATATCTATGTTTAAACTATTAATAACTTTTAACAAAAAACTAAATATAAAAACACCATGAGTCTAGTAATAAATAAACAATTATTTACCATTTTTTGTAAAAAAACTCTGTTATTTTATACATAAATTTTATTTCTTTACTCTGTTATACATAAATTATTTATTGATGACAACGTTTTTTTTTATTTTATCTGCAGTTAGTGGACAGTGAGGTGCACTGGATCGGAACGCAATGCATATTACTGATAGATTGTTTTGGCTGTTGACCCCTTTTGTTGTGAATACATTTTTTGTGGAATAAAATATTTTTATTGCATAATAGTTTTTGTGTGTTTTTGACATCAATATAAATATAAATGGTATAAGCGTGTGGATGTTAGTGCGTCAGTTGTGGGTTCGATTCCCCATTGGAAATATTTAATATTTCATCTCCTAGCTCTAGCAACTAAGCAAAGCACGACGTAGAGCACCGTCACTCATAACTCAATGTCTCAAGAATTCTATATATTTATAATTAAAAATATCTATATACAATTAATTTTATAGCTTTTATAGCTTATTTTATAAATTCTTAATTAGAATTACATAACTCATGTGCTAGAGTAAAACGACATTTTAATAAATTTCGGTGTAACTCAAAGTAAAGCAAAAAAATGTAATCGATTAAAATTAAACGTTTCATATAAGATATACATGATATATGATGTAGATTTAACGAGCATATAAATAAATGAAGCGAACTGGCTCCACCATATCACTTCCAGTTTTAAAGGTAGAAATGAAACTAGTCATAGGAGTTAGTTTTTTAAAATAATATTTTTTTGGCTTCACGCTTTAACCCGCATATAACAGGGTACGTTGAAGGAACCCGGGAACCTAGTGATAAGACACTGCACGAAGCGTGACACACCTGGAACATAGCGTGTACTTCTAACATACATTTCTTTAACACATTCACTAACCAACCATCAAATAAACACGATTAAATGAAAAAGAAGAAAGTGCTTAACGAGAAAAAGAAATACTCTTAACCAATAGAATAAATAAAAAAGAAGTGAAATCCAAAATTTAGATTCCATTACATCTCTTTAGTTAAGTTTAACCTACTCGCCACTAACAGATAGAATGACCTTAATAAAGGTATAAGGAGGTCAACGCACCGATTGCTTCTTGTTAAGAATTAATTTATATACTTATTCGAGCAATTGGTGTGAATCAGTAATCAATAGGTTATTGTGCTTTTATTTAAGTACTGTATGCTGTGGTATGCGGGACTGGTAGGAAAGTTGAGGGTAACGTTTCTCCGCTCTCCGCTTTTGCTCTGTTTAGATAAATAATTCGTGGTTGCCTCCAGATATCTTTGGAGAGTGTAAAACAGAAGTGTCTAAATGTTGAAATCGAACTCACAGCCTTAATCACTTATTTATAAAAATAATTATCAAACAATATCTTAAAACAAAATCCATTATCGCAAATTAAAATAGCAGTAACTTGTTATTCAATTTTACGGTACATTTCATCTTTATTTTCTTATAAATACTAAATTAGATAAACTGTTATTTAAATTTTGTATTAAATCAAATTAGAATTCTCACGGAGTTTTAAGTTTTAAATATATTTTTTCTTAACGTTAATTAATTTGCTTGTTTATGTGTGATGATATAATTATTTCCTTTGGAACTTGTTCTTTTAATACTTTTAGATTTTTAGAGGTCAGTCGTGGCGCAGTGGTAAAAGCATGTACGCGACCGGTTGTGGCTTCGATTCACACTCGAGGAACTGAAATATGTAATATTTTAATTTCCTCGCTCTGGCAAAACGCGGCGTTGTGTTCCACCACTCAATACGCAATACCTCCAGAATTCGGCGGAAAGTTGAGAACAGAAGTCTTAATATGAAGGGAATATATTATCTTAATACTAGGTTCGCTCTGCCCTCCCTGCCATGTGCGGGATAAAGCGTGAAGCTAAAAAAACCTTGTTTTAATAAGTCGCTTTAAGACTAGCTTCGTTTCTACCATTACAACCGGAAGTGATGTGTTGGATCCAGTTCATTTTATTTATTTATATGCTCGTTAAATATATTTGTTTTTTGCATTGATTGCAGATTGCATTTTTTGTTTAAATTTGCATTACACAGAAATTTAATAAACAACTTACTATGCCACAGAAAAGAGTGATGTAACTCAAATTAAGATTTATTGAATACAACATTATTTATATTACATGCTCCTCGTAACCAGAGCACGGAAATGAAAATATTAAATACTATTGGCCCGCCCACGGCTTCGCCTGTGTGAAGTACGTTATTATTAATTTCTGTCTCCAGGAGTACCTACGTAAAATTTGAGACCCCTAGCATTTATAGTAACGAAGTTTCATACAAACTTTCAACCCCAAAAACAACCCCTTAGAAGTCGAATATTGGAAATTCCCGTCTTAGCGAGCACCTACGTCCTGCAAGTAACTCCTATGCAAAATTTCAGAGGCTTAGAAAGAAAATTATTTTAAATAAAAAAAACAGAGTTACGTCAATTATATGTCTATGTATGCAAAAAAGATGGCCGGCAACGTCTTGTGGTAAAGACGATGAATGTAAGTTCAATTTTGACTCTAGGGAATGAATTATTTTCATTTGCTCGCTCGGGTACTGAAGTTGAGTTACGCCACTTAAAACGCAGTGTCTTGAAAACGGAAAGGTGTTTAACACTAGACCTACCCTACAGCGTTAAACTACAAAAAAAAACAATCTAAAGTTGTATACAATATAAATAAATATAAATAAAATTAGAGAACACTTGTTAGGAAAAAAAGGCTCGACCAAAAAAGCGGTTACCGTTACACGGCGGGCGTCGAAAGTAAAATTTAAATTGAATCAGTATTCGCAACCGAAGCTGATTAATGATGATCACGACTACACTGATGTACCCCCCGCCAGCCTCCTCCTTTTTCTAAGACCATTTAAAAAATACTTAAAGCTAACTTAATTAAGTAATAATGACTTAAAATATAGTAACTGTGAATATTAATACTATTCTATTATATTTTTTTGACTTTTGCTTAGAGAGAATTTTATCTTTTTCTATATTTTTGGTGGAGATGCTGATTACTTATATAAGCTAATTTATATACATATCAACATTATATGACATATAGATATGACATTCAATTCCATCATAAGGAATTTTGGAAGATATTTAAGAAAACGAAGAAATGTTATACAAAACCACCTTTTTTTCTAGAAAATTAATGAATACTGGTGAAATTTACATAATTTGTAACGCTTTTATGAAATAACAGAACAAAAACAATCAAATAACAGTAAGATTTTTTTAGACACATGTCTATCTACAGATTTCTATAGACCAGTCGATTAGTCAGTTCATCTGAATACCATATATGGTAAGGAAAGATCTCCTTTTTTATAGATCATAATAAGGATAGATCATTACCTCATAATGTATGAGGTATACGAGCTTGTATTTTTACAAAAAAAACTGGTATAAGTAGGCAGTGATACAAGTGTAAATGTGTTCAAGTCTAGACTGCAGTGATAAAGTTTTAACGGCAGGAGATTTAGAAATACGGAGAATCTGTAATATTAGTTTTTAAATTCCGAGTAGTATCTCTTGAAATGAGTTGTTTTTTTAAATAAACTGGATGGGAATAAAAACGGTTAAATTTTACATTCGGCTTTCCCCCCAAGGACAAATGGAAATAAATGAAAGTAGCAGAGTAGACAGAGGAAGCCTGGGAACCTAGTGTAAAACAATCCGTTCCCCATTGAAACACTTCCTTTGTCAACTTTCTGCCTAATCCTAGAGGCACTGCATGTTGAGTTGTGGAACTAAACGATGCGCTTTGCCTCGTTACCAGAGGGAGGAAATTAAAATATTTATTCGTTCTTTTCTTCCACACCTGGCATTGGCATTTTAAGTGCGGATGGTAACTTCAACGTTTTTCTTCGAGATAAACGAGTGTATGGGTCACCTGATGTTAAATCCAACACATTTTTTTTCAATTCGTCACAAAAGTTTCATAGATTAGGGCTTAGGATTTGCTTTACAGTATAAATAAACATTATATTAGCTATCAAATAAATTACATCACGCAAGAATCGAATGTTATGACAATGTCAGAAAATAATATTTGATATCATTCCTTTTATACACAAATTGCGTAAACTTGATTTAAACGAGATGTATGCAGCGGCCAATGACCACAGAATGGTCTTATTATTCCAATTTTGGTATGTCGCCGTAATACTTCGTGGGTGTTAATTACATTTTTTTGGGGTTCCCTACCCATAATATTGTTTGATAAATTTGAAGAGTAAAAGATTAAGTGATTATATTTATTTATAGTATATTTTTAATTGTGTCATTGAGGCTGTCGTGACGCACTGGATGAGAGCATTTAACTGTAAACGCGACATTTGTGGGTTCGAATTCCTTTCGAGGAAATTAATTATTTTCATTTCCAAGAGGAAGCGCGGCGT
Source organism: Heliconius melpomene melpomene (assembly GCA_000313835.2). Classification (NCBI taxonomy): domain Eukaryota; kingdom Metazoa; phylum Arthropoda; class Insecta; order Lepidoptera; family Nymphalidae; genus Heliconius; species Heliconius melpomene. Next base: position 14,185 of record HE671156.1, on the reverse strand, counting down.
TGTGTTCCAACATTCAATACGAAATGTTTCGATAATATGTCGGCGAATGAAGAATTTGTCTCAACTGGGTTCCTCTGCCTACCCTGCTATACACGTGATACAGTGATGCGAATAAGCCACGACGACCTCAAATGTAAAATGCTTGAAGATAAAGAAAATACGATAAAAATGGGTTTTCAATGTTACTAAGTGACTATGAAATATAGAAGAATATATGAAATATACCGTTCAATATTAGGTTCTATGCACCGATGTTAGTTAACGTAATCGCATATAAAAAACACCGTTAGTTAGTAAAGCTTTAAGTCGTAAGCATTAGCATTTTGATGAGGTGCATCGATGTGAAATATCTTTTGTAGGATGTGGCTAGAAAAATTGTTTTTAAGACTAAGCAGTACTTTAACAATAGGTTCCCAGGTTCCCTCTGCTAAATACATAGAAAAAAAATTACATACGTGTGTCACTTAAAATATCTATCAAAGCATTCAGGCATTTTTTTTCTTTAAATAAAAATGCAATTTTGATATCTCATTTTGCCCGAAAAATATGCTATATGTTTTTATTAAAAAAATGGAACTCGCTACTGCCGTCACAAAAAACTCTTCACTATTGCACCAACAGAATCGAAGGTGCGGAAAGATGAATGAAAATATATTTAAAATAGCGTGCCAATAATAATTTTGTCGTTTTGCTAATTCCTACTGAACACACACGTCATGTTTATTTACATAACTTGTTCTAAATGGTTACAAAACCGGCTTAAAACATGCCTAGACTTTTTTTTAAACGATTTAAAAATATTCTAACTGGTAGAGTGAGTAAGAAAGTGAGTATATTTCTTACGTTATAATGACTTCATTTGAAGTTACTTTTTTAACTTATACTTAGGTATAGATATATACGTTGGTTGTTTAACTTCACACTGTCCCATAATTAGCAGAGTAAGTAGGCGGAACATAGTGTACTACGCCTATCTTATTAAAAGATTTCCGTTTCCGGAACCAGAGAAACTAACAAAAAATAAAAATATATATATTTTTATTTCCTTAACTGAGAATCGAACCCATATTTGTCCCTTTTACAGTTGCACCGACAGACAGGCCTCCTTCATAAAAGCTAGTGTATCACAATATCCTTATTATATACGTAAAAACACATCGACTGGATGACAATAGTTGAGGGATCAATCAACTATCAACTGGAGGAAAAACTATTCTTAAAAGTTTTCACGAAACTTAATAAAAAAATATATTATTCACTTAAATTAAATTTGATGCTAACAACTTTGCCCTACTTTTTCATTTAACTAATGTACTTTATATACTCGTAGTATCATGCTTAAACTGACTTTTTGTACCACTTGTTAACTGTCTGACAGTTTTAGACCAAAGCAATTATCAACATCATATTGTATTTGTAATAATATAAGCACCTATAAGCTTAAACTTTCTTTTATAGATTCTTTTATGGTTGCGGATTCGATTTTCGCTCATGTTGGCAGAATTTTATCGATTTTTAACACATTTTTAAGTTTGACCCATAATCCGCGAAATCTTGAGGCATTGCGTGTTGAATGGCGGAGCTTAACGCCACTCAATACGCTTGCCTCGTCACCGGCACGAAGAAAATTAATATATGGAATATTTCATTTCCTCGAGTGGGAATCGAACTCATAACCGCCACGTTTACAACCGCATGGTTGTGCCCCTGCGCTATGGGTACCTCGACTATTCTCCACATTTTACCCAATTTTAGAGACATTGCGTGGTGAGTGGCACTACCTTTGGTAATTTGTTCTCCACTTTCCACCTCAACTCCCAAAATTGTTTGATAGAATTGCTGCGCTGAGTCTATGAAACTAATTCATTGATCCAAATCAGAGTCAAACCCACAACTATCACGTTATAGTGTAATATCAAACAATAGTCTGTATGTATCTTATTATGTTTATTTCATTCAAGTTCTTAAACAAAATTTACATCTTTTCCTTTGTTTTCTTTTACTCTTTTAGCTCGGAACTGTCAGCTTACCAGTTTTAAAGAGCAACGCACCTGACCTTCGATGTGGTTTGGTTGTCCTTTACTTATAACTTGATGACAAAAAATTATTTATTTATTTTTAGATATCTTATAAAATAGTAAATAAAGATAAAATAAATAATATAAACACTAAACACTTCTTTATCCCTCTCAAAGCTGCTATTTTTCATAAGAGATTCTAATTAACAATTATAAGGCGTTCGTTAGTTAATACAGCGCCGTAACTCATGTCAGTAACATACGTATTTTTTCTAATACAGTCATTAAGGGCAAACTGAATGAGGATAAGATATTGGAGAACATTTGTAATAAGCTTTTGTCGACAGCTTAGTTTTCGTTAAGATATTTTTTTTTACTTTTTTTACCTTCTCGCTGTACTGCCCCATTAGGCAAAGGGAACCTATAAAGACATTTCCCATCCCATCTCAGAATTAGAAGTAGTATCTTAACACCAAGCTTCCTTCTACCTTTAAGCATGCGGGATACAGCCTGAAGCTAAAAATACCACACGGTTTATTAACCACTTCAAGGTGTTAATTATTTTCATTCCGTCGCTATGATCCACCTCTTAAGTGTCACAACTCCCGACGGATCATGGGGAAAGGAGTATCTTAACACTAAATTATCTCTATTTCATAAATATCTGTATCTACAATATCTTTATGTTATATTATTTTCGGCGGAAATTGGGCAACATTGAATTACATTAATAGGAATGGATTATCTTAACATTAGGTTCCCAGGTTCTCTCTGCCTACCCTGCTGTGCGGGATACGACGTGAACCTAAGCAGATATTTTCTTATTGTATTATAAGTAAGGCAAAAATAAAAACATATAAAAAATAAAAAACCTTTAAATCAATTCACAGAACCAAATCAAAAGTTACAAACAAACTTCATTATCCTCTTCTTCTTTTTAGGGATTACATTTTTAACATTTTGCAGATACGCTGTTTACAAAATTAATTGATTATTTGTTGTTGAATTTTTCATTATCTTTACGAACCTGAACGAAACAAAAAAACGATTTGTGATGACCTAAATAAACCCATCCCGCTAGGGATATATATATACTAAATTAAGTTTATTTCATCAAATTTGCCGACAGAGGTTTGACAGTCGTGTGTTCGATTCTCATTTAAGGGGATGGGGTTATTTATTTATATATATAAAAAAATATACATATATAAAATTATATATAATTATAATATCGAGATTATAATATCGAGACCGTAATAGCGGGCGGTAAAAATGGGCGGAAAAAGGGGAACGTAGTATCTTACCACTGGTCCCTCTATTACTGCTGCGTGTTTTTTTTAATTTGTTAAATATAAGAAAGAATGTTATTATAAATAAAAGATTAAGTCTGATAGAAACGATTTAGAATATTAGAAACGCTTTCGACGCGTAACCTTAATAACACACATTACCTATATGTATACCGATATCTTAGACAACATACAGTTCTCTACAAATAGATTATTTAGAAAATTGTAATTGATATATTCAATTTTGAGGCCACTAGTGGCACAGGGGCGCAAAATGTGCCTGTAATCGCGACTGGTTGTGGGTTCGATCCCATTTATTTTAATTTATATTTTCATTTTTTCGCCCTGGTGGTGAGGCACAGCGCGGCGTTGAGTTCCGCCACCCAAAACGCAATGCCTCGAGAGAAAAGAATTCGATGAAAAGTGGTATATGGAGTGTCTTAGCACTACGTTCCTTCTGCCTACCAAGCTGCGGAGGATTGCTTATTATTGCTTATTTTCAATAGTTATGACGAGGCCATCATGGCGCAACGGAACAATATCTCACTGTTAACGTTATGATTGCGACTTCGATCATCGCATAGGGGATTTTTTGTGCTTCATTTCTGCCAAAGACAATGTGCGTTAAGTTCCGCAACTAAGCACGCAATATTTCGTAAATAAAAAAAAAGGGAAACGGAGTGTTTTAACACTAGTTCCCTCTGTCAAACGTTTACGCGGAATACAGAGTGAAGATAAAAACATCACTCCTTACCTCCAAACACGTAAAATCTCCAATATCATATCTCATTTACAACTTTCGATGCATTTTTAATACCGTACAAAATGCTCACGTACTCCGTAATGTCTTTGACCACAACAGAAAAAAACTCACGCAGACGGCCTAGGATATAAATTATCTAGTTTTTTTATTACCGCGGTAATCAATTCTTAAGATCGGTCAGCATGCACGGTCGGTTGCCGCAGTGTCTACAATTCTATTTATTTTTAAAGATAAAACATGTAAAATAAGATAAAACGAACGTTATTTTTTTTAATACTTTTTTTTTACCTTAATACTGCAGTGTTAGGAATATGTCCCTTCTGTTCACAGAGTTAACTTTAGAGCCTAGTGTTTAGACACTCTGTTTCCCACTTTCTCCCGAATTCTGGAGGGATTGCGTGGATCTATCAAGCTTACACTCTAAGCCGGCGTTATTTTTATTATAACCTAGTGTTGTTTTTTTTAATGAATTTATAAACAAAGTAAAAAATAATGAAAACCATACAATTAAGTTATTATATTAAAGCATTGTGATAAAAAATATATATTCATAATAAAGCCTAAAATAAAAAATTATGCATTTAGTATTTAAGTTTTTTTTTTTTTTTTGCTTTTCTGTCTGACTGTATCATACTATCACCACTAGTGAGACTAAATAAATAAATAAAATCTAAAAATAAATAAAAATCTTAATTCATATCTAGATTTTATAAATATCTTATCTTAGATACACCGATCATATGAACATTGAAAAACATTAAAACTTTCACACTTAGCAAAAGAGCTTTAAAAAAGCTCATTTCCCAAAAACTTAAAAAAAACGACTTCCCCTCCAAAAAAATCATCAAAAGAAAAAAAAGTGACTTACTCAACTATCCGAAAAACAAAAGCACTTCACTTCATAAAGTAACAGAGTGGACAGAGTGGGCTACCGTGAAGCGGGCGGGCGTTCACCACGGCGGCGCGGTTTCGACTGGACCCGAGCAGTTCTCGATACTAACTATTATACTACAGCAGTTTCCACCGTCTTTCACTAGTGCTTTCTGGGTTAATGAGACCTACAACTGTTAGTTTTCTATGCGTTTTCGCGATATATTCGATTTTAGCTGTGTATTTGTATGGTACATACATACAATGTGTGAAGAATTCGATTGTAACAGTACTTAATATTTTTTCCAGATTAGGCAGATAGAACCTAGGAACTTTCCGAAGCTTAGCGTGTTAAGTGGCGGAACTCAACGCCGCGCTTTGCCTTGTTACCAGAGCAAAGAAATTAAAATATGAAATATCTCATTCTACCGAGTGGGAATCGAACTTACAACCATTTCGTTTTTCAACAAACGCCACTCTTGTACCACGGCAGGAACGCACTAAGAACGGTTTCCACTGTAAATAGAATACGAGATACTTGTATTTACACCAACAAAGTCTGGTGGTAAGGAGCGAGCGAACAGAGAGAGTTGAAATAAACTCGCTCAGCTCTAGGGAGTTAAAAAGGAGTCTCCTCAGCATTACCCGCTCATTTCTTTTTCGAAATTTAAACAGGATTTTATACAGATGTCGTAACTTGATCATGATTTGAAAAACAACTTTTATAATTACAATTTACTACATTTAGTGTTATTGCAAATAACCGTTTCGACATTAAAAATTTTACATAAAAAATAAAAGAATTTTTATCGATTATAATTGTAAGGACATCAAATTACTTAAGTATTTAGGTTGAATGGAACTCTCTCTTTAACAAAACAATGTAAACCAAAAGGTTAATTCAATAACCCGCATTAAATCTTCAATCACGTTGTTTTATGAGAGCAATTACAAAAGAAAGCATGTTTATCCCGCATAGAGCGAGGTAGGCAGAGAGAACTTACTATTAAGACATTCCATTCCTTAAACATTTTCTCCCTTTACTAACAAAACAAATGGAGCGTTGAGTCCTACCATTTAATATGTAATATTACAATAGTTGAGTGGAGAATAGAGAACGGAATGTCTTAGCACTAGATTCTCTCTACCAACCCTGTATTTTTGCTATATAAATATACACATAATTGTGTATAGCATAAAAGATAACCCGAGTCATAATGAAAACGAACTTTCATTATTCTAACTCACTTAATGATCGCCCAACGCTCTTCACTCTCTATTTACAACAGGGGCTGTCAAACGTGAAACAGATTTTCTTATATTATCTTATTACTAAACGACCCCATAGGCGCAGTGATGATATCTGACTGAATATTAAATGATTCGATGATCTCTATTTAATCTATATTCTATCTATAATACATGTCACTGGTAACAATACAAAGCGCGGCGTGGAGTTTCGCTACTCAATGTCTCGAAAATTCGGCGGAAGATGGGAGAATGAAGTGTTTTAACAATGTGCAACAGTTCCCTGTTCTGCTTACCTTGCTAAACGCGGGATATAGCGTGAAGCTGCGGTTGTTTATATAAGGCTCGGCGTTATGTTACGCTCAATAACACTTAACGCTGTCGTAGCTATACCATCAAAATTAAATCTATTGCCAAAATAATTAATAAAAAAAATGAAAGCCGAGTGGCGTAATTATGAGAGACAGCGTTTGACACTGTCTCTTGACTTTGATACTTATCATAATTAAATAGATAAATTTTAGCAAGCCGTCCTTTGAGCCTCCATGGCGCAGGCCTATGTGTTCCAAGTGAAGTTAGCGATACGCTTTATTTAAACTTAATACAGTAGAAAGTGTTTTAGAAATATTTAACAATACTTTCTTGGTGGTATGGTATGAGATCATCTCGTGGCCTCATCAGGTTCCCTTAAGCCTTGTGATAGCAGGATAAATGTGTGTTAATTATAATTTAGAATTTTATAAACTTCAAAACCCCATGTAAAATTATTAAAAGAATATATATATTATTTTTATTTAACTTGTTTACTTATATTTTATATGCCTGCCTGCTATGTGAGTTATATAGCTTCACGCTGTATCCCGCACATAGCAACGTAGGCAGAGAGAATCGAACACACCACAGTCGCATTTACAGTCACACCATTGTGCTAGCGAGCAACGTCAGCTTCAAATTATATTTTAAATTTTCTAATACTCTCGAAGTAAAGCTTCGTTTTTTATTATTAATAACTATTTCTTATAAAACTCTATTACAGATATAAATCATGATGTTTATTTAATGCGGTGTGACGGCTTCCATTTCCTCTTTAAGCTGGACATTTCCTTCAATGAGCACTAGATGAACTGGAAAATCTATCATTAGTGCACCTGATATCTATCTTTGAATACTTGATAACTATCGTGTATGACTATAACGATTCAGTCACCCGTTCACAATCAGGTTTAGAGACAAACCGCGGCGTTTAATTCCGCCACTCAACAAACAATGTTTTGAGGATTGAGTGTAAAGTGATGAACAGAATGTTAGGATTTTCTCCCAAATTTGAGCCACAAATGGGGCATTGCATTATGATTGCCGGATCTTACCGCCGCACTATATTTTGCCAGATCAGAAAAATAAAAATATAAAAATAATTTGTTCCCTCGAGAGAAAATCGAACCGACAGCCATCACGTTTACAGTGGAACGTTGTCCCACTGCCCCTTGACGGCCTTCTCCTACTCCTACTGTGTATATATACATATATTATTAGAATTTATTGTCCGTCTGTTCATCCGTTAACTAAAGTCACAGTCGACTGGTTCGCAAGTTTAATTGAATTTGGCCCATACCACATAAGTTGGGACGGCTTGTGTGGTTTAGTTCAAGCTGTTATCAGTAACCGCTCTAAGCAAATGTTTGTGTGCGATCATGTATGAAAATTGCTCTAATTTTGATTTTCTATACTAGTTGCGTTTTGTGGATTTTCTTGATATTGGTACAATAATTGTTGAAAATCTTAATCTTACTGCTTATTTTCCGCTATATTTTCGCTTTCTGTTATTTGTAAATCGATTTTAAGATTTTTTTTAGTTTTATTTGAAAGAGCGTACTTCTCCAATGGTCTCATTACTACCAAGAATCTGTTGATGGAATAAGGATTTACTCAACACTTTTTGTAGAAATCCACAAAAACGAAATACACTATCACCAAATTTGACTCAATACACAATGTATGTATTTAAAATTGAACAGAAACTGGGAATGAGTTACCTCTACTTACCCTGATTTATGCAAATTATATCTATGGGAAAATAAGGTAAAATCATATAAACATCCAAATGCAATGATATTACTTATATATTTTTTTAGCTTCACACTATATCCCTAGGGGGGTATCCAGAGAGAAAGGAGCGCCAAACACCATAAACGGAGCTACAAATAATTTATATTTTTACAATATTTATTTATTTATTTATTTACGACAAGTATCTTGAACACTGTGTTTACTTTTTATCGCTAAAAGAGACATTACACGTTGAATGGCGGAACTCATCTGTCTGAGTTCTACAATTCTGAGCGCGTTAGTTTTTAGTTTAATCCGCATTCGGGAGATTAGTTCGGCGATTCGGCGTTAAGTTCCAATATTTTTTTTTTGCTTCGTCTTATCCCGCACATAGCGAGGTAGGCAGGGGGCATTTCTTGTTGAGTTACTTTTCTTGTAGACTCAACCGTTACTAGAGCGAGAAAATAAAAATATTAAATCCAAATCGAACCCACAACCGTCGCGTATACAAACATATGCTTTTGCTGGTGCATCACGGCGAGTGCCAGCATTGTACTACAAATAGTTATAAATTTGCTTACTCTACACGGCAAGTCATTTACCTGGCAGCAAAATTTGAACTTCAAACATGATAAGAATCTTGGTATTAATGCAATTGTATTCGTAAGTCAATGTTAAATAATATAATACTTTGTTAAATAAATAGTTTCTTATTTGTAACAAACTCACGCAATCTTAACTCAGGCTTAGACGTGTTTAATTAATATTTGCTGTGATGATAAAATTCTTATCGGTGGTAATGAATTTATATATATGTAAAGGTTAAAAATAGTACCGGGTAAGTACGTGTAGAACTTGTCCAACGAGGCTTTCGTACTAATTTCAGGATTATATGTCAACGGGGTTTGCGGGCATATGCACTCATTTTGTATGAAATAAACTACAAGTATAAGTTTGTGATGATGTTTTTCTATAAAAATACCTATATTTTTCACTTTTCAGATTTTTTGCTTTATTTGTAATGTAAATCCTCACTACCTGCCGAATTTCACATATATAAATCCACGAGAATTATATGTATATAGGTTTTGATTACGAACGACGACGAATTTCACACAAAATCGATGTACTCGTATAAATGCTCATAACTTTTGATTGCGTTGACTTTGTGCGTTTGAAGCGTTTTTGCTGTGCCTCAAGGGACCATAGACACGTATGTAATGGTACTACAACGTCAGGCGTTATTATGGCACAAACTGATATAACTTTGGATTTTGAAAGGAATTTAAACAGAATTAGTAAAAAACATTTATTAAAATAAACTTAAAAATAAACTATATTATTAAATTTCACTCAAATGCTACAGCGTTTATCGCTATAGTGAGTGCACTTTATCAATAAATCCTCAAAATCAAATTTCTTAATAGCTTTCAGGAGTATCAATCTATCAGCTTGACGCTGTATCCCGCAGACAGTACTGTATCGCAGGGTAGAGACAGCGAGAGTGTTAAGACACTACGTTCTCCACTTTCCGCCGAATTTTTCAAGGCTTTGCATACTGAGTGGCGGACCTCAACGCCGGACTTTTCCCTTGTTACCAAAGCGAAGAAATGAAAATATTAATAAATAATCATTCAATCCCTCGAATGGGGATCGAACCTAACACACAGTTAACTACAGTTACACTCTTGTGCCCGTGCGCCACGGCAGCCTCTGCTAATTAGCCAAAGACTTTACTGATTAGTACTAAATTAGAAAAGAGTACATAATATAATAAAAAAGTAAGCACACAGTATTCATATTAAAATAAATATTAACATCTAAAGATTGTAATTGTCTGCTAAGCTTCTTCTATCTTTTTATTACCCTTCTGTAGTCTTCTCTTTCAAATTTCTTTAAATTGTGCTTGAATTGTCATTCTTCTTTACATTTTTAAATATTTCATCCTCAGTCTTCCCTCTAGTTTCAGGTAAAAAGAATATAAAGAAGAATACAGCCACAAGGTTTATACTTCCATACAAGACGTATGGGGCGAACTCTCCAAACGCGTTAGCTATCGGAGCGTAAGTACTTTGTGATATAAATGTTAAAAACCACGCGTATGTTACGACGACTCCCATGACTTTGGCTCGGATCTAAAAAAATAAATGATTTAGTTAATCCCCTTGAAAATAAAGAGATTTTCAATTTGACCGTAAAATATTTTTTGTTTGTTTCTTACACAATTTCCCCTTAAATTACATATTCATTTTTTTTATAGGATAGTTCAAGTTTCAAAGTTGAGTTCCTCCACACAACTTTCTTTTTTTTTTCCTTCATCCTTCCTTATCTTTTTGAGTTTTTACATTTCCTTAATCATGTTTGTTATTATAGAATAATCATATTTTAAGACCAAAAGTTTAATACAAAATGTCCAAATATTTGGTAACAATAGGACTCATATAACAATTTCAGTACTTACTTGGAAATTAAACATTTCTGTCATGACAATAAAAGCTAGCGGAGAAACACCCCCACTGCACATGGCTACTGCCACAATGAGAGCAAGTAAAGGCATCCACGCTGGTACGTTACCGTAGCTCATTTGGACTATAATCATAGTTGCTAAGGAGAACATAGCTATGGCGGTGAGTAAGTATGCTATTATAAGAAGGGGCTGAAATAATAAAAAAAGTGTCTCAATTATAAAAAAAGTGGAACTGTAGCGATGCTAATAAGCTCATAGAAAATTTTGAAAACAATGAATATTTTAATCGTTATATCAATATTTTAACCGGGAAATCCTTATTTCGATTGCGTATGAAAGAATATACAAAAAATGGGTAATCCATCTTTATATAGGGGCGTATAGTATTTAGTATTTAACTAATACTAATAACATAATTAATCTCCCAGTACGGCCGGTCACCGCGGGAGAGTACGACCAAAACCCCCCAAGAGAAAATACCAAAACGAATAATACTTTCTTTATTTGCAGCCTTAACGTAAGATCATTATCCTCTGATCTAAAATTTATTGAGCTCAAAGCAGCACTACGAGTTATTAACCATGACATAATAGGTTTGTGTGAAGTTCGTCGCCTAGGTGAAAAGATAATAGAAGACAACGAATACATTTTCTACTACATAGGCCAAACGAAAGGCCTACATGGAGTAGGTTTTCTGGTTAAGAGAAAATATAAAGATAACATCATAATGTTTACAGGAATATCTGAAAGAGTGTGTATACTAGAAATCAAGCTGGGAATCCAAAGTTTTGCAATTATCCAAGCGTACGCACCTACTGAAAACTCATCTCAGGAAGAAATAGATAGTTTTTACGAGGACTTAGCGAAGGCTCACGATTCCATATCGACAGAGTATATATTATCTATTGGTGATTTTAATGCACAAATAGGAATCCCCAAAAAGTACGAACATTCCACTACAGGCGAGTTTGGCTATGGCACTAGAAGCGCTCGAGGTACGAGACTAATTCAATACGCCCAAGAATATAACCTAAAAATAATAAATACAATGTTCAAACTAAAACCTAAGAAGCGCTGGACATGGATCTCTCCAGACAGAAATACAAGAAACGAAATTGATTATATTATGTCCACGAAGTACCACATGATCTCTAAATATGAAGTATTACAATCTTTCCCGTTTGGATCGGACCACAGACTAATTAGAGCAACATTACACATAAAGTCTATTAAGAAAAGTAGACGTAATTATTCTAATACATACAAGAAGCTAAAAACACCAGCGGAGCAGAAAATGTACCTTACAAACCTTAATACATTTATACCAGAGCTTATAGAGACTCAACATAGCTATAATGTGGAGGAGTACTACCAGCAAATCAATTATTATGTCAAATTAAGCCTTAAACACATTAAAAGCACACAAAAGAACAAAATCCTATCTGTGAAAGCGCTAGATTACATGAAAGAAAGAAGTATACTACAAAATAAGCCTAATTTAAATAAAAGTGATAAACAAAAATTAAAAACTCTATATAAACTTACTGACAAAGAAATAAAAAGATGCTACGCTGCTTACAGAGCAACAACTATACAACGACACCTCGATAATTCCAGGTCGGCTAAAAAAGCTTATAAGGAATTAAACCAATCCAAAACATGGGTCCCTTCTCTCCCAGAATGGTCATAAAAAATGTAAGTCTCGCACAGAAATTATAAACGCTGCTACCGTTTACTACACTAACCTATATAGACAACCAGATACACCGATGCAAAACGTGGCTATTTACAGTTGTACAGACACCTCTCCAATACAGCAGTTTACAGAAAAAAGAAATCCTGACACAACTAATGAGACTTAAACCGGAGAAAAGCCCAGGACCAGACGGGGTTACAAACGAATGCATCAAAGTCGCAAAGTCTTTACTATTGACACCAATCACTATCCTGTGGAATAAAATACTTGCTGAAGAAGCTGTGCCGCACCCTTGGGTGGAATCTGAAATTATCCTACTATATAAAAAGGTGACCCAGCTGACATAGGTAATTACCGTCCCATAAGCCTCATGTCTTGTTTTTACAAATTATTTGCCTCCTGTCTCCTTGAAAGAATAGCCCCAGTCATCGATGCACACCAACCTATCGAACAAGCTGGATTCAGAAGTGGTTTCAGCACGATTGATCATATCCAAGTGGTAGACCAGGTGATAGGAAAATATTTAGAATTTAACAAACCATTATACATAGCTTTCATAGACTACAAAAAAGCTTTCGACTCAATTTCACACGAAAGCATATGGGAGTCGCTGAAAGCACTTAAAATAAAGAAAAATATATTAATATTCTAAAATACATTTACAATAACACCACAAGTAGAGTTAGACTAGATAGAGTGGGAGAAGAAATTAACATAAAGAGAGGAGTCCGGCAAGGAGATCCAATTTCCCAAAACTGTTTATAGCAGTTTTGCAACTCGTAATGGGAAAATTACAATGGCTTAATCAGGGCATTAATATGAACGGGCACTTCTTAAGTCATCTTAGATTTGCTGACGACATAATTTTATTCTCAGAAACCCCTTGTCAATTAAATAAAATGGTTAACGACTTAAACCAGGCCAGCATGAAAGTTAGGATTAGACATGAACCTGGAAAAACAAAAGTTATGACGAACCGCAGTGAAACCCCCATCTTAGTAAATAGTACTTCTCTCGAGTTTGTAAAAAACTATGTATACCTAGGCAAACAGATGTCTTTGAGTAAAGAAAGAAACAGTCAAGAAATAAACCGACGAGTAGCAATTACCTGGAATAAGTTCTGGAACCATAAGGAAATACTCAAATCTCAACTTCCTCTGTCGACCAAGAAAATAGTGATGGATACAGCAATATTACCATGCCTCACCTATGGGTGTCAAACTTGGACCTATGATCTCAAAACCAGGAATAAAATTCAGACTACCCAGAGAAGAATGGAGAGAAGTTGCCTAGGCTTAAAATTAAAAGACAAAGTTAAAAACGTTGACATCAGAAAAAAGACAAAAGTATGCGATGCCTTGACTTTTTCGCTGAAGGCAAAATGGAAGTGGGCGGGCCACTTAGCTCGATACCAAGATGACAGATGGACCCTAAGGTCAGTAAGGTGGTCAGGGCCAAGAGGCTCCAGAGCAAGAGGTCGACCAAAAACCAGATGGGTAGACGAAATAGTAGCGATGGCGGGTGGAAGTTGGCTGGACACAGCTAAGGATAGAGAGTCGTGGCATTCCTTGGGGGAGGTTTTTACCCGAAAGGGGTCCATACAATTATCAAACAATTAAAATAATGAATAATTTAAAATGACATGAAATATAACAATCTATAAATTAAATAATAACAAAACTTATTAAATCTAAATATATATCGATGATTAAAATTTTTATAATTATAAATGTATCACTGTATGGAATTGAAATAAAGCTTATTATTATTATTATTATCTAGTGTCTA
>HE671155.1:63512-82913 GCA_000313835.2 Heliconius melpomene melpomene | reverse complement strand
TTTTTATTGATAGTTATTAAGTAAATTAAAAATGAAAAAGCAATTTATTATGTTTCTTGTCATTGGAGAGACCCTGCAGCAGATGAGAACAGGCTGACGATGATGATGCTGATGGGACGTTGTGGGCTCGAACCAAACTCGACAAGATATAATGCTTAATATTTTATTTCTTTCCCTTTTCTTTTCTCCTCTTTCGGCCATTCAACACGCACTGCGTCCAGAATTTGGTGGAAAGTGGTGAGGGGTGTGTTAATGCTAGGCACCCTCTGCTTACCCCGGTACGCGTGTGATATAGCGTGAAAAGCTCTTTTAAAGTAATACAAAAAAAATACACCGCTGGTATCATTATAAGGAATGAAGCGAAAAGAGATTGACATCGAAGCCAGTTGGTAGAAAGGCTCCTAATATTTTTATTAATTATATTAATATTTTATGTTTATTTTATTTTTATCAAAATTTAAAAGTATATTAATATATACCTTTTTACTTATAAGCATAGATAAATAGGTAAAATATTCGAATTAGTAACATTTTAGTGCATAAATATTGACTCAGCATTGCTCATGCTACAATGAGGACCTAATTAAAATAATATAATTATAAGGATAAGTACGGTTACGACCTAGAACTTCTTTATTGTTCTAAGGTTAGCCCCTTACATAGAAAAAACTGTAAATCTATCAATTTTTTTACTTCCGCCTTTTGTTTACTTACCTACAGTTATCTATAACACAAAATAGTAAATTTTACAAAGATTTTTTTAATTTTTTTTTGTGTAATTTTAATAGATTTTTAAAATATTTGATTCAATATTAAGTCGAGTTTTTATACTTGTTCTTATAGAGCTCAGTCCAATGTTACTCCTGTGTCGTAAAATAAGCAATCATTTTTATTTCACATTCGTTAAAACCTATAATATTGTTTTATTTCAATAGCTGACTGATAATAAATAAATAAAATAAAATAACAATTTACGTTCATTACGTTATTGGTTAGTTAAATAAAATCTGTCGCTTTTTCCCCTATTGTATATCTTTAGGTGCACATTATTATAAGGGACATTGCAACTTTGATGGCGAAACTCGTTTTGCTAGTTTTAAAGTAGGTTTCGATAGATCCATGTATTATATTAAATGTAAGCATCGTTGGAAATTATTGGAATATACAAATATGTCGGAGTCCTTTCATATTAAAGTGACATATTATCGATGATATTTTGTTTCACTTTCACGCTGAATCCCTCATGTAAAACAGTAGGCAGATGGAGCCTAGTGCTAAGACACTACGTTCCCTCTTTTTCTGCCAAATTTTGGAGGCATTGCGTGTTAAGTGGCGGAATTCAACGCCTTGATATATTTTCTTTCATGTAAAAATAGAACTTTCAATTTTTTTGTATGGTAAGAGACGTAGAAGATTACACTAGTAAATAAAAGCGAGTTCTCTTACATGATTGGCCAAAGGTACAACATACAACATCTCAGGCCACTTTATTAATGATATCAACTTAAACAAATTTATAAAAGTCGCGGAGTTTATTTTCTATTACGACGGTCGCGAGTGTTTTAAATTGTAGATGAATTGAATAGATTTTTTTTTTTTCCAAATTTCTGGGTGTTTGTCAGCAAGTTTGATATTCATTTGTAGTGTTGTGTTTTACTTACATTATTAATAAGCAGTTTTTCCTTTTTAGAACTTTGCTATTACATTTTTGCTAGGCGTTCCATTAAAAACTTTCATAATTATTTACCTATCTTTTAAAAAAAGATTTCATTCTAGTGTATGAATAATTTTATTTTCTCTTCAGGCGTTTTGCATAATAAATAAAAAATTTTAATACAAGTAACATAAAGTTTTTATTGTTAGCAGTAAGATTTTGGTTTGGAATTAATTTTTGTACTTTAACTTTACGCTGTATTTAGCGAAGTAGTAAGTATTACGACGGTCGCGAGTGTTTTAAATTTTAGATGAATTGAATAGATTTTTTTTTCCAAATTTCTGGGTGTTTGTCAGCAAGTTTGATATTCATTTGTGGTGTTGTGTTTTACTTACATTATTAATAAGCACTTTTTCCTTTTTAGAACTTTGCTATTACATTTTTGCTAGGCGTTCCATTAAAAACTTTCATAATTATTTACCTATCTTTTAAAAAAAGATTTCATTCTAGTGTATGAATAATTTTATTTTCGCTTCAGGCGTTTTGCAAAATAAATAAAAAAATTTAATACAAGTAACATAAAGTTTTTATTGTTAGCAGTAAGATTTTGGTTTGGAATTAATTTTTGTACTTTAACTTTACGCTGTAGGCAGACAAAAGTGGTGTTTTGACACTACATTGTCCGTTTTCTGCCAGAATTTAACACATCCTGTGTTCCGTGGCACGGTGAATGAGAATCGAACCCACAACCATTGTATTTACAGCCAGATGTGATCCATAAAATATAAGTAATCAATTATTTTTTTACTAAAAGAACTGAAACTTCTGAAGAACAGCAAGGCTAGATCCAAGTTAGAATTTGCGATAAAAACATATTTTACCGTGACTATAAGATCATAAGATAATAGTTAACTATTCTGCTGGTGATTTAATTTGCTTACAATATTGTAGAGCCATTGATTCTTAGGCACCTAAGTATTTAATTGTTTATAGATATTTACAATCTAATGTCAATGATAGAATGCGAATTGCCTTCAATATTTTATTTATCAGAATTATTTTCTGGGCATTGTACAAATTCAGTACTTGTATAAGCGATTATAGCGTTGAACTCCGTCACGCAACACACAATTTTCAATGTCTTAACACGCCGCGCCTACCCTGCTACGGGGAAAAGCGTGAAATTGAAATCACTTATACAAAATATATGTATTTTATATCTACTTTTAGCGGGGTAAACGAAAATATTTTCTCAAGGTACTTAGGAGGTCTTAATAGGTTAACCTACTCCGTTCTGCTGCTTCCATATTTTAGAGATTTTTTTTTCAACTTCATGCAATATCCCGCATGTATATAATATATAATAGAATAGGATAAGCAGAGGGCGAATTCTGGAGGCATAATGTGCTGGGAAGAAAACCAGATATTAAATAATTAATTTTCTCGAGTGGGAATCGAACCCATATCCCGTTTACAGTCCCGTGCTTGCGCACGCGTCTTGCGACTGGCATTTTAGAGTCACAACTGTGTAAACGGAGAACTGAGTGTCTTCACTCTAGAATCTCTTTGTAACTTATACCAGGCTATGCGTGAAGTTTACCCGGATATTATTGCATCAAAACAGCATTTATCCTCATTAGAGGTTAAATTGTTATAAACATTTAGACTTCAACCAAATGATTCAAGGTTATTTTAAGTAGGTATTTATTATAATAATGCTTAAATAAATTTTTAAAAATTTTATATATTGTTTCAACTTAAATATTATAAAACAAAAGTTATTGTCTCGTTTTTTTTTAAAGGATTACATCATTAAATAAAAAATCCTTAACTATATATAAAAAAGAATTTCATCAGCTTCACGCTGTATTACACCCACAGCAGGGAAGGCAGAGGGAACCTAGTGTTAAGACACTCCGTTGCCCTCTTTTCCGCGTCAATATGAAATATTTAATTTCCTCGAGTGAGAATCGAATTCACATCTTGTTGGGTTTACAGTTACACGCTAGTGCTTCTGTCCACGTCGTCACTTGCACTAATCGTCCTTACACTAGGTTCCCAGGTTTCACAGAGACCAATTAGGGTGACGAAAGCCATGGACAGCTGCGCTTTTATCTTTCACATTTCATGAGATAGATGGAATGGAACTGGTACATTATCTCCATTTCTTAAGATTTACGCTATAATAAGCGTATTGTTTATGTTTACCTAATTCGCTTTTGAATACAACATTTATAATTGTAATTGCGTCACGGATGAGGTACAAAGAATATAGTACAAAGAAGTTATTTGGTTTTATTTTATTTGTTTTTAGAGTTCCGCTCCACAAATGGTAAACATGGAACTCTTGTAAGATCCGTTTTTGATGATGATGATGTCTCTCAAGACTAATCTTGAGATTGCGAGGTGGTACCAAGCTGAATTATTGTCAAATATTCAAGCCTTTATCCTTGGGAGCACAGAAAAAAATGAAGCTTGCGTTCAGCACGCGTTGCATGCGTTGTTCAAAAATTATAAGGCACTTATTCTTCTTCTCTGTGAGAACCTACATAACAAAAAATAAAAATTGAAACGGTATTAGTATTTAAAGAGGGATACAGCGTGAAAAAAATCATTAAAAACTTGTAATTGTAATTCATTTCATACAAAATGAGTTTATAAGCCCGTCAAGTTACGTTTGTTGACTTTTATAAATTGTTTTAGTTGGCCTACAATCCTGAAATTGTTACGGAACCCTCGATAAGCGTCCGACTCGCACTTGATCGATTTTTTTTACTACATTACAATATGAGACGAAGAACTTATATAAAAAATTTAATTAATTAATGTATAGTAGCTACTCACTGCTAACATTATTATTAGGTTGTTACTAAGTGAAATATTTACACATACTTATTTGACATAAATTTTATCTTTTATATGTTACTTAGAGATATAAAATGTTAATATCATTAATAGTAACAATCATATTATAATTAAAAACAAAATTAAGGGAATTTTGGCATAATAGGATATCGTTTGACTCCTAACACGATGGTCCTGGGTTCGATGCTCACTTGAAGTAAAAAAATATTTTCAATACCCTGCTATTTACGGGATGCACTCCGAACAAATAGCAGGGTAATGAAAATAATTTTCACTCCGCTCCACCAAATTCTCCAGGCATTATGTGATGAGTGGCGCAACTTAACGCCACGCTTTGCTTTTACTTTTTTTACTAGAACGAGGAAGTGAAAATATTAACTATTTCATCCCCCCCGAATAGGTATTGAACCCATAACCGTCGCGTTCACATCAATAATATATTTTTTCAGATTTTGTAGCACCCTTCAATTTAAAAACAAAATATTTAAAGTATAATTATGGCCTCGTCATCATTTTGTTAAACCTTCAACCGTGAGATATAAATTACATTATTTTTTAGTTTTACAACGTAAGCCGTTTTATCTCATGTTTTTGTTAGTATCTTTAGCAAATAACAAGAAAAATAAGTATTATTATGAAACAGACATCATTATAATTGCTTTTTTCCTCTTAACAATGTCAATATTCACATCCTTTTTACTTCATCTGGGTAAATTTCAAAAATGAATTTATTAAAAAAAATACTTACCATAACAATCGTTATGCCCTATAATTTTTTGGGTTAAGCAGTAATGTTTGTTTATACTTACTTACAATCGAGGTAATTAAATATTTATCTTAATAATTTTAAAGTAGAGTTCAGTTCAGTAAATAAATTTAAATAAATATTTCATTTCCTCGAGTGGGAATCGAACCCACAACCAGTTGCGTTTACATTCACACTTTGTGCCCCTGCGTTGCCCTACTACTGCCCTCTAATAATAATTTCGTATTAGTAGAATAATAAGTTAAATATTAATATTAATGACAATTGATTATCCGTTCCGTTCCATTCCGTCTCTATGATAAGGGTACATTATCATAAAACGTAGTTTGTTTCTTTAGCTTCACACTATAACCCGCACACAGTACGGTAGTGAACCCTAGTGTTAAACACTCCGTTCCCCATTTTCAAATACAGCTGTAATCTATTTATTAATACGTACATATATAAAAAACTTTATATCTATTATTTGATGAAGGAGTACGAAATTTGGCACAGTTACACTACTCGTAATATATAATAGAGAAGGAATACATTTTTTTTTGGCAAATTTTTTTAAAATAATGTGTTATTATTGTATTTTTTAAAGGAGTGTCTTAACATTAGGTTCTCTCTGCCTGCCTGGTATGCAAAATAGCGTGAAGCTGAAGAAAAAATATTATAATTAGGTATATACGGAAAATAATATAGTTCCACGTAAATGTTTCAAAGGTCGAATGATTAACCAGCAATAAAATTATCCACTTTTACAATCTTTTAATTATACTGTGCTTATTATTTTCTGATTTTTTCAAAGTTTTTAATTAATATTTTATATATTTTTTTATTATAATTAGGTGTGTATGTATGTGAGTTCTTGTATAGATATAACAGTTAATATTAGTTTTTACATGGGTTTTGCTTGAACCTTCACTTTTTTGAAATTCTACTTTTACTTATATAGGTATATTTTAATTTCTTTGTTCTGGTGTTCGCGGTGTTTAGTACCGCCACTCAACACGCTATGCCTCCAGCATTCGGCACGACAGAGCGTGAAACTAAAAGATTAAACAATAAAGCGGATGTCTCAATTTAACTCACATATTTATAGCCTCTAAACCGCTAAATTTTCCGACAGAATTATTTTCAAATAACTATTTTCATTTGAATATTTCAAAATAGTTTGATGTTTCGAGACATTTGTGTGGATAACAAAACTTCTGGATAGATCTTCATCGTCATTTTCTTAAGATTCTCGCTTTATTCCGCATGTAGTATGGGTAGGCAGAGAGAGTTTAGTGTTAAGAAACTTTCTGCCGAATCTTGGAAGCATTGCGCGTAGAGTGACAGAATTCAACGCGTTTTGCCTCGACACCAGAGCGAAGGAATTAAATATTACATTTCCACGAGTGGGAATCGAACCCCCAACCTGTCTCGTTTACAATAGCTTCACTTAAACATAAAACATAATTATTCAGTACATCTACGTCATAGCACCGTAGAACAATCTAGATAATAATTTAAATTGTATTCAATCGCGATTACGCAATTAAGACGTTTTTTATAATATTGTTGCAAGCAGAAAAACTTGTATTAAAAGGATTATTATAAGCAAAGGCTTGCATATATTTTATCCGATTATAAAGAATTTATTTTTTTTGGCTTATTTTTTTAATTTTTTAGTGTAGGATGGAGTGAATTTTCACTGACTTAGTGTCAAAACACTTACCCGCAGGATAGCAATGTGGATTTAGTTGTGTAAGACAGACAGATTAGACAAAAGGAAATTATTAGAAATCTTACTTATAAGAAATTATTAGAAATCCATACAAATGTCATTTGTGTATTGATGTATAACACAATTATGGGTTATAAATTACATAAAATATTATTTTTTCTTATTCATCAGTATTTACATAATATACTTACCTAACATTTAACCTTCACACCGAAACAATCGATGTAAAAGTACTAAACAATCACTAATTATAACATTGTTTTGTTTTTTCTTGATTTTACTCTGTAAACTGTATTTGCAGGGTAAATAGAGGAAACTTACTGTTAAGACACTCCGTGCCCATTAAAACACTTTCGTTACCCACTTTCCGCCGAATGTGACGGAATTTGCCTCGGTACCAGGACGAAGAAATGAAAATATTTTATTATTACTATAATAATGAAAATACTTTATTCCCCGGAATCGAACCCATAGCTGACGTGTTCCTCTGCGCCAAGACGTATGTTTAGTGGAAGACAATAAATAATACATATTAATCATGTAAGTTACAACATAAATTATTTTATATAACTTTTTATATTTCTTATACTGATTTTTTTCTATATTTAATGATCATTATATAAGAATCTTAAAAGAGACAGAAGAAGAAGACTTCGTGTGACCTTAAGATAGTGAAAATATGGTATCTAAAAAGGACAGAGGACGAGATCCTCCAGGGCGTGGATGAAGAAGTTGATGATAGTGGACGAGACCTTGACGTTTAACTCCGGCTACCCTGCAAGGAATGAAGCGTGGACCTTAAAATCAATAAAACATGTTATATATAAGTTCAATTTATTATTTTTATTATTATTAATATTTTTTTTAGTTTTATACATACTCCTTTCCCCACATTGCGCCGTATTTCGACGGAGTTGCGTGTTGAGTGGCGGAACTTAACGCCGCGTATGTTCTATACTATTATAGACAAACATATTTTTTCTATTACTAGAATAGATATAGATACCTATAAGAATGAAACAAACATTGTTTTTTACGTTCATGGTTGCTGCCACTTGACGTTGAAATGAAAAGACATTATAATGAAGCTACAGCCTTGTATACCACACTAGAGTCAACAAATTAGTTCCTTTGGTACTCTATATCGAGTACTATATATAATAAAAATATTTTATTTGTATTTTTGACTTGAATAAATAAACATGTAGTTCAAACGGGCGAAGCCGCGGGGTGCCACTAGTTTAAAATAAATATAATAAAAATATTTATATTAATCTTATTAAATATATAATGTTCGAAAATGTATTAAGTACGAGTATGTAGCAGGGTAGGCAGTGGGAGCCTAGTGTTAAGACATTGCGTTAACTACTTTCCGCCGAATGTATCGAGACATTGCGTGTTAAGTGGCGGAGCTCAACGCTGGGCTTTTACCTTGTTGCCAGAGCGAAGAAATGCAAATATTAATTAATAATAATTAATTCTCTCGAGTGGGGATCGAACCCTCAATCGTCGCGTTACAGCCCGACCCTTGTACCACTGTGCCATTACGGCCTCAATATATATTCTCATATATGTATGTAATTAAAAGATAATATCATTAGAATATAATATGTAAGAACGAGTTTCTTGAATACTGGAAAATATTGTTATGATTATATATATGGTTGTAGTAGGGCAGGCACGTATGCAGGCTATGTTATATAAGCTCGTATAGGAGGTTCAAATAATTATTTGAACCCCTATACGAGAATATGTTCATTTTAAAGGAAATAATTTCTTATATTGCAAGAATTTTTGTCCTAATATAATAAATAACATTATTTTTTAGCTTCACCTAGTGTTAAGTCAGTGTGTATCCCATGTGGCGTAACTCAACGCCGCACTTTGCCTCGATACCAGATCGAAAAGAATATTAAATATTTCATTTATTGTAGTGGGAATCGAACCCATAAACTGACGTCTTTGTGCCTCTGCGCAACGACTGGCCTGTGCAATAAATATTGGGGGGCGAAAATAAAATTGAAAATAGAAGATTCGTTTGAAAAAAGCATTGTAAATATTTTTAAATAATAAATTAAAGTTAAACGGTTTCTAAGAAATGTATGAGGACAATTTAATTCAGATTCAATCTAAATACATTCCACGGAAGTGATCGTGAGTTAAACCCTATAAATAAAATATAACATATACTTGAAGGAATAATTTACGGTAATTTTCCAGAATGCTATAAGAATATAAAGCAAAAAAAAAACTTTTTAAATCGTATCTTATACGTATTATATTAATTATATACATAAATGATATTTAAATCATTGTGTGTATCCCGCACACAGCAGGGTAGCCAGAAGGAACCCAGTGTTAGGACACTTCGTTCTCCACTTTATGCCGAATTCTGGAGGCATTGCGTTAAGTGGCAGGACTCAACGCCGCACTTTGCCTCGACACCAGAGTTAAAACTGAATTAAATGATATTTAATTCAATGTTAATATGACAATGATTGAATTGTAGCTGCAAATCAAAGAAAAGGTGGTTTTTTTTTAAGCTTTTATTTACTTTCACCTGTTCCGTGGTCTGTAATTAAATCTTGCAAGTTGAATTTCATCCACTTCCTGGTTTAAAATTGAGCTGAAATTTTGAATGCATGTATAAATCGGATGACAATTTGATGAGGAACACAGACATAGAGCTCATCTGATAATAGAGATGGAAGGAGGTCAAAGGAACTCCGTAATTAAACGACGCAACCCCATCGAGTTTGAACTCGTTTGATTCGTCTTGACGAGTACTTTGATGTTATATGGTATTCAATTTTTAATGTTAATGACAAAAAAATAGTTCATATTATATTTAATATTCTAAAATACGTGATATCAATGTGCAAATGCTGTGTGATATGTTTGTATTTACCTCTTAGGGCGTAGGCAAAACAATGATCTCAGGGACAAACTAGATCAAGCCTGAGATGTATGAGCTATAAATATACGAGACATAATGCACTGATTCATAAGTGACCAAGTGTGAAACTGCAACGGTGAGTCTTGCGGAATATCGATTACATAGATTTTTTCTTATTTTTTTATTTTTTTAACTTTATGCTATACCATATATCTCTCACTAAGCAGAGTAGGCAAAGGGAACCTAGCGTTACAACACACTGTTCCCCATTTTCCAACGAATTCTGGATTCTGCGTGTTCAGTTTGTGGAAGAAATAAAAAAGTTTAAATAAATAAGACTTTATATACATTTTTCTAATTAAAAAAACAATTTATCTTTTACTAGATGGTTGCTAAATCTATCGTGTTGGTTTGCTGCTTCCTGGCTTCAGTGCTTGCTGTGGAGAAATACACAGACAAGTATGACAATATCAACATTCAGGAGATATTGGATAACAAAAGGTTGCTGATCGCGTATGCTAATTGTCTCCTCGACAAGGGCAAATGTAGTCCAGAAGGCAAGGAACTGAAGGGTGAGTAGAGAGAGAGTCAAGAAACTAAATAAATATGAATGGAACATGCTGAAAACATGAATAGAATAAGTGAATTAATTTTTTAAAATATTTTTTGTCGGTAAAGTGGCCTAAATTATCGTCAATTTATGTTGTAGAATACATATTTTTTTTACTTTTTGAGTTTAATTTTGAAGAACGCGGAAATTAAATCTGAATAAAAATTAGCATTTACATAAAATTAAATTTATTCGTGCTCAGTTGGCGTGTTATCGTAGTGATCTATGTCTATGTGTTTTTCTTCATAAAAATAATAATATAATAGATGATACTGTTACTTTTAAACTAAAGTTCGGAAGTTCATTTTAAATACTGAATTCTTTAAAGATTTTAAAGTGAAAATTATATTCGCGTGGATTTCAAAGTGCATACAAAATGAGTGTATGCCCCAAAACTTAAATTAGTCAACTTTTATCAACTGTTTTTCCCGTTGACCTACAATCCTGAAATTGATACGGAACCCTCAGTGAGAGAGTCCGATTCGCACTTGACTGGTTTTATTTTATCTCACCTATATAAAATAACTACGTCTCTGTATATTTAATTGCCATAACGTTAAAAAATAATACATAAAAGAACAATGTTTTGTTTTTTCTTATAGACCATATCCAAGATGCTCTCGAAACCGGCTGTGAAAAGTGCACCGAAGCTCAAGTAAACGGTACTACCACCATTATCGATCATTTGATTAAGAACGAGCGTAGCATCTGGAAAGAATTGACTGAGAAGTATGACCCTAAAGGTATCTGGAGGAAGAAGTACGAAGACCGCGCGAGAGAGAAGGGCATCGTCATCCCTGAAGACTAAAGCGATGTGAACGATCCAAGCTGGTTATTTTTCTTTGTGATTATTGTGCATTAAATTTATATGGTTACTATTTATTTTTATTTCTGAAAATATTATAATACTAGCGACGTGCTCAATTTTGCCTGCATAGTAGCTATACATAATTATTTGTTTTTAACATTTTTAAAGTTATTCCACACTAAAAAAAACTACTTTTTTGCTAATTAATGCTAACAACATAAATAAGTTGTAACAAGTGTATAATAAGTTCTACGTAGCTTGATGAGAGCGTATGGCTAGTGGCCATAGAGCGTCCGGACAGTTTCCGTTTCCACGGGTTCAAATCCCGGTACATTCAATTTTGTATACGTTTCCTAAAAAATATTACACAATTGTTTATTTACTAATCTCAAAATCGACTGATTGTGGGAACGATCCCCACTCGAAAAAGGAAACATTTATTTAAATTTATATTTTAATATCTTCGCTCTGGTGTCGAGGCAAAGCACGACGTTGAGTCCAAATCCTCCAGAAATCGGCGAAAAGTGGGGAACGGAGTGTCTTAACACTAGGTTCCCTCTACCTAATTTTCTTCGATCAATATAATTTTAAACTATATGCTGACATATTTGCAAAATATTGCTTATTATCAACTTATTGTTATAGTTTTTTACCTATGCACATTGCTCACAATATCTAATTACTTTACCTAAGGAAGCATAGATCAATAATAATTAATACTTAAAGAACAAACAACTTATATATAACAAATATTAATATTAAACTCATATAGTTTCATATATATAACTACGATGAATTAATTATTTTAATGGTTCGGTTTTAAATTTAGTATAGTACCTATTTCATTCGTTAAAAAACAAAAAGGCTTGCATGATAATTGGAGATCAAATCAATACAAGTTTATCTAAAAAGAAAGAACTCGTGCATTTTTATTAACCACTTCGACCCTCTCGCGACTTCGCCCGCACAATTTATGAATAAAACACTTATTTTATAACAATATTGTAGATTGGAACTCTTTATTAATTACTTTTTATTTATGACCCATTTAAAAAAAAACAAACATTAAATCTTAAAGGATGTTTATCAAAATACAATAGTGAAAAACTAAAAACTGCATTTTTATATTGGTTAAGCTGTATCAGAGATTAACAAACGCAAAGAAAAACAGAGAAAATTTAAAAAAAAATCATTTTATTTATTTTATTATTAGATTTTTTTTATATATCTTCACCTATAGATGCTTCAAACTCTCTTTTAACATGTTCCTGTTACTTACGTTCATTATTTTAATTACTAATGTTACCAATTTTATTACACAAAATACCATATTTAGACGAAAATTGAGATTTACTGCCAAATAATTGTTAAATAATAATTCACACGAGTTAACCCACAGTCAACGGGTCGTTCTTAGTGCGCTACTCAAGGTGCCATCTGACGTATTTTGGCCAATGGAAACTACCAAAAATATTTAGAAAAAATGACGTTTACGTATATACAGGCTGTTCCAATTGTTTAATACGAAAAATTAATTAAATATACATATAGATGAAAATATTACATTTTATTTTTTTAATATCACTGTATTGTTTTATTGTAAAATATCTATTGAATGTGATATTTTCATTTTCAAATATCTATAACGATGCATCTATATGTTTATTATCCACAGTAGCACAATAGGACAGTGGTAGAGGATGTAAGTCCAATACATTTGGGAAGTCGTCGGGAGTCAACAGCACAATTAGATTTGGGCGGAATGTGGAGAACGGACTGCCTTGACACCAGATACCCTCTAGGTACCTAACCTAACCTAAGGTACTTTTCTAAAAAATGGAAAGATATGTAACAAAGTAAAATAGTATAGTAATATAGCAAATTACTGTAAATGTGAAGGTTCTGGGGTCAATTCTCACATGAGGAAATGAAATATTTAATATTTTCCTTTTTTTTGCTCTGGTGTCGAGGCAAAGCACGGTGTTAATTTCCGCCACTCCACACGCAATGTCCAGGATTCAGCGGATAATGGGGAACGCAGTGTCTTAACAGCTTAAACCAGTGGCGTAGCTAGGGGGATCGAGCGGTGCGCTCGCACCGGGCATCAAAAGGAAAGGGGCATCAAAATCGACGATTATTTTTTTTTAAGGTAGCCAATGTCACATTTTAGTGTCTGACACTTGATGTACGTGAGAGAACAAGACACTTTGTTTTTTTTTAGACCTTAGACCATTTTATAGGGCATCAAGTCCCCTAAGCCGCACCTGGTATCAAAAGGAAAGGGGCATCAAAGTCGACGATGACGCCACTGGCTTAAACTCCTGTGTGCAGGATACAACGTGAAGCTTAATTAACAATGTAATAATTATATGCATAATAAAATTAAATATTTCTAACAATGCTAAATAATTTTAAAGAACCTCCTATGCGCATTTATGAATTTTTTGCAAGTTGTAATTGAAAATGAACGCAATTAGGTTGTTTTGATGTTTTTGGAGATTAAATGCAGTGGCTATATAAATACTTGTTAAAGCTGCATTAGGTCATAAGTAATTCTGATTGTGAAACCGAGAAGGTGAGTCTTAAAAATAGTATATCTAATATACTAAAATTCTTATTTTTAATAATTAAATTCTATATTTATTTTTTAATGAACTAGATGGTTTCCAAAACTTTCGTGGTTCTCTGCTGTTTCGTGGCTTTGGCGTGGGCTGGGGAGAAATACAGCGATAAATATGACAATATTGACCTAGAGGAGATTATGGAGAATGATAGATTACTCAACAGTTACTCTAATTGTATGCTAGATAAGGGACCATGTACCCCCGAGGGGAAAGAATTAAGAGGTGAGTGGAACGAAATATTCAGTTGATTTTCGTCAGCATATTAAAAATGTTACCGAAATATTTTTCTGTACATTCTATTTAATGACCAATAATTTTATAAAATGTTATAGAAATATATGTATAATATTAATTAATTAATAATTCTATATATATGTTGGCACGTTGCAATATTTTATTATATCTAAATAGATATATAAAAAATATTGTAACGTACCATTGAGACCAGTCGATTGTTAACGCGCCAGCTTGTAGATTCGATTCCATTTCCCCACGCAATGCCTTCAGAATTAGGCGGAAAGTGGATAGCGGAGTTTCTTAACACTAAGCTCCGATATGCGGGGTACAGAAAAAGCTGAAAAACAAACAATTATAACTTGACTCTTAATTGGGGCATACCAAGGAAATACTCTAAGCTATACGAGTTAACTAAAATTAAAAATAATTATATTGTCATTCATTTTAAGATCATATGGAAGACGCTTTAAAGAACGGGTGTGAGATGTGTACCGAGACTCAAAAGGACAAAAGTACTACAATGATTCACTTTTTAATCAATAAAAAATTGGATATTTGGAAACAACTGACCGCTAAATACGATCCCGAAGGTGTCTGGAGAACGAAATATGAAGACGAGGCAAAAAAAAGAGGGATTGAAATACCTAAAGAATAAAAGGTCGCTAATATAATATTTTATGAGTGTTTCATATTATATATAATTTTCATTTATGTTTTCGTGAAATAAAATTGTGATTTTAAATAATACCTTTTATTTTGTATCATCTTTTTATATCTATACTTATATAATAAAGCGGAAGAGTTTGTTTGTTCGTTTGAACGCTAAGATCTCTGGATCTACTTATATATATTTTGATATTCACCCTTATGAAATATATATAATAGTCACTTTTAGCATTTTATCTAGATTGAAATTATAGTTTACTGTATAACATTCTAATAAATAATTAAGACTGATTCGAAATGACCTAGCCTTCGGGCGGCATAGTATGACCGACGCGAACGGGCACATGACGTTGACGATTTTATAAATTTTCATACATTTTCGAACTTTATTTGCTTTTTATAATTAAATGAAAATACACTTTGGTTCTTTTCTTATTTATTTGATATTGCTGGTATGGTTTTTAGTCACTTTTTCTAATATTAAGAGCATCCTTTAGTTACTTTTACTTCTTATGTTGGTTCATTTCAATTTCTCAGATATTTTTTCTAATAATATGTCTCTACTTATTATTGTTTTTGATTATATAAGCTGAAAATAATATATTTAATAAATATTATTATAGTTTAAGCAGCATAAAATAAGCTAACGTTATCTACATTAACATACATTATTCACATTATTATATCTAATTTCAGTTTTTCTATTGCGAATTACGTAATTAAACCTTTTTTGTATCTTGTAGCCTGACACACACATATTTTTGGCGCTCTAATGACAATACAATTATATACATACAATAAATTAATTTTTAGCAAAAAGAAAAACCGACTTCTAACAACGAACTAAAAAGTGAAAAATAATTTTACAAAGATTTTATAATTTTGAAGTCGGTGCCAAGTAAAACAAACAGGCTTAGTAATTAGATATTGTAGTAAGGTTGTCGTAGCATTAGTTTGACACCGACTTCAAAATTATAACATCTTCGTAAAATTATTTTTTAACAAATTGATAACCTCCTTTTCTTACAGAAGTCGGTTAAAATATAATTTTAAAATAAATGACCGCCACCTTACTAGTTGGTAAGTGGTAGTTGTTTTGTTTTAGCCTCCGCGGTAGAGACATTGAATAAAAGAAAAAAACTCATAAAAAATATAAAAAAAGTCTACATATCTATTGACAATTAAAATTGTACAATCGAAAAATCGTAATCTATATATTATTAAAAGCTTTTTACATGTATAAAATATAAAAAAATAATGAAAAGGTCAATCCTGCACACGTAAGATTTAAAAAATATATTAGTAGGGATCGTTAATATAGTTAAGTGTCTGTCAATCTGATAATTTGTTCGCTATCACACTAACACTTCTTCGTCTTCCCGGCATTAATCCCGGCTAGTACCAGGGTCTGTCTTTCTACTCAACCTACTCCACTTTGCACGGTCTTTTGCATCCTCGGTGGTTAGACCATTGGCTCTCATGTCCTGCATCACGACATCCAACCAGCGCTTCCTTGGGCGTCCGGGAGGTCTCCCTCCAGGAACACTATTCTATAGAAATTTTGATAAAGCACTAGCTCTTAAATCTGCAGCTACATCATTTTGGTCTTTATCCTTAATGTAATAAAAACTTTAATATACCTCAACTACTTACTGGATAAAAGTAAAGGAATTGGTATCATCCATGTGGATGACATCTTAAAGCTGCAGGATTTTCAATGCTGCAGCAGAACGGGTTTCCGAACCGTACCAATTTCAGAATAGTATGTCGACGGGAAGTATAACTTATAAAGTTTGCTTTTGTATACATTCATTTTGAATATTTTTTTTTTGTATTCTAAGGGACTGAAGACTTGGATATTTAATTTTAGCCTCCTACCTCATGATGGTGATGGTGATCGTGGTTAACGACCTGGACAATTAAAATTAACCAAACTCCAAACTTGTATGATTAATATACTTCAAATATACTTACTATTTTAACAACAAACTAAGGAAATTCCTACTGAACTTTCTTTAATTCACCTGGTCTTAAAAATTAAACTAAAGCAATTAGACATAACCATTACCCATTGATGTATTGTAAAATTAAAATAAGAGTTAAATTAAATCAAAAAAAATGTCAAACATATAAACGCGACGTTTGTGGGTTCGATTTGCGCTGGAGGGATTGAATAATTTATATTTTCTCCTTCTAATAATAAGGCAAAACGCGGCGTTGAGTTCCACCACTCAACAAGCGTCTACAAAATTGGGCTAAAAGGTCAAATCGTAGGGTACGGCGTGTTTTGGCACTAGGTTCTTCTGCTTACCCTTCTTGCTATATGCGGGATAGAGCGTAAGTTAAAAACAATTCAGAATTTCACAAAGATCTTTTGGCTTAAAGGTTTTTTAAAGCTTAATTTATTAACTAACTAAAAAGGCTGATGTCTGTATATACTGTGAAATAATTAAATTCTATATCTTAGTTTCTATATGAATCTATATAATTTCGTATTTAATTAATTTTTAACAAAAACAAAAACCGACTTCTAACAACGAACTAAAAAGTGAAAAAGGTGTCAAGCTAATGCTACAACACCTTTACTACAATATCTAATTACTAAGCCTGTTTGTTTTACTGAGCACCGACTTCAAAATTATAAAATCTTTGTAAAATTATTTTCACTTTTTAGTTCGTTGTTAGAAGTCGGTTTTTGTTTTTGTTAAAAATTAATTTATTTTACGATTTTAAGTGATGGCTAGATCTTAAAATGATGCTTCTTGAACGAGTGGTAATGGTGGTGGTAGTGGTTGTCAACGAGTGGTTGTGGTTGTCCCATGTAAAACTTCATTTAATTAGGTATTATTTTTGCGCAAAGTAACATTTTGGTATATTGACAAGAACATACATAAAAAGTATTCGGGTGAATTGGGAAACTCCCTTTTTTGAAGTTGGTTGAAAATGAGAACATCCTCCTTTTTGAGGTTGGTTGAAAAGAAATGTAACGATCAGGAATCTCACTTCTGACATCGAGTTAAAAAGTTTTTGCTTGTAACTATTACAGTATAATCAATTTTTTACCAAAAAAAACAAACTTTCTCAATTTTCACCGGATTCCATAATCGGAACCTAGCCAAACTTTCACCAAATTATCCTTGAAGTGTATCCTTTCAAATAAAAAAAGAATCATCAAAATCAGTTTGCGCGACATTGAGTTATTCGTCTATTTGTCGCGCACATACCTAATGCAAATTTAAGACTTATGTGATTTTCTCATGGATACCATTGTCAGACATAGACCAAAAAAAATGGGACCATTCGGGAAGCTTCACCTTTCAAATAAAAAAAAATATGTCAAAATCGGTTCACCCAGTCAAAAGTTATGAGGTAACAAACATAAAAAAATAAATAAAAAATACAGTCGAATTGATAACCTCCTTTTCTTACAGAAATCAGTTAAAAAATAGACATTGCCTTACCCAACTATGCCATTATGTTAAAAATGTTAAATTTTGTTTAAAATACTTAACAATATTATTTTTAAGCACTATATACTATAAACCAACCAAAAATGCTTACACCACACAAGGTCTGCCTTGTAATTGAAAATTTAATATAAAAATAAATAAATTAAAATAAGCAAAAAAATTATAAAAAAATATTCCATATACACGAAAATTGCTGAAATTAATTGGATAAATTTAAAAGTGCGTTATCCAATGAGATTTGTTGGTTTAAATAATTTATTTAATTATTTTTATAAGTATAATATACAGGTTGTTTTAATACTGAGGCTTTGAAATATTATGTTGTATTTATAAAAATATTTTCTAATTTCTCTAATATAATTTATTAAAAAAATTCTCGAGTTAATAAAAATATTCAGAAATTAGACAAGATTT
This sequence comes from Heliconius melpomene melpomene, assembly GCA_000313835.2. Classification (NCBI taxonomy): domain Eukaryota; kingdom Metazoa; phylum Arthropoda; class Insecta; order Lepidoptera; family Nymphalidae; genus Heliconius; species Heliconius melpomene. The sequence continues at coordinate 64,189 of HE671155.1, read as the reverse complement.
TCTGCTCTAATTTGAAAATTAGTGTAGAATACACTTAAGCCCACTGTTATGTAAGTTTGCGATGACGACGATGCTGATACAATAATTGGACGATTGTAATTTGTTTATAAATTTCAGGCTGTAAGCGCAACAGTTGGTTATTTGATTCCCCACTCAAGGAAAGAAAATATTGCTTTTTTATTTTTTGCTCTGGCAAAAGCGCGGCATTGAATTCCGCCACTCAATGTTGCAAGAAAAGCAGGGAACAGAGAGTGAGAGGGAGAGAGAGAAACATTACCTACGCATTAAGTAGTTGAACCTAAATTTGCACTTTACCTAACGAGAACATGAAAATTAAGTATCATAAATTTTGAGACTTCTCATTATTCTCAACTACATTTAAAGGAATAAAAATTGTATAACATTGTATAGCATGGCAGAGGGAATCTGGGAACTTAGTGTAAAGACACTACATTTTTCAATTAAGACACTTTCATTCTTCACTGTTTCACCAGGTTCCAGGTAGAGACCTACCCTTCTATGAACGATATACAGCGTGAAGCTAAAAAAAGTAATTAAGTTTAACATTAATATGTCAATCAACAATCATTTTCTTTCTTATAAGATATGTTCTTAAATAAATTTAAATAATTAAATACAATTAAACATAAGTTAACGCCCTATTAGGGACATTAAAA
>HE671155.1:33827-52490 GCA_000313835.2 Heliconius melpomene melpomene | reverse complement strand
AGAACAATAATAATATATCATTAAATTCCCTCCGAAAAATTAAAATATACAGTGAATACGCAAAAAAAAATGTAAAAGATCCGCTCCCAGAATTTCCGTTTAATTTAAAATCGCCATTAAAACATAAAAAAAACAATAAGCTTGTTATGTTGCACAGTAAAAATTACCTGCCTAGATGTGGAAGCACAGATTCCTAGTTTAGTACTGATAGTCATCTTAGGCTATAAGCCTTTTATACTAGATCGTAAGGGACAAGTAAAAAATGCATATCTTAGTAAACATTATATATTTTTCCCTATGACGTTCCATGTGACATAGCAAATACGTAACGAAATGCCAAGGATTTGACCTCTTGTACTAAGTATGCCTCGAGATGCATTATTTTAATACAATTATATAGAAAAAATGTTAAACACGAGTAAGTAAGGCGAGGGCTACATAGTAAATTACATGTTTTATCTAAAAACTAGCCTGTAAAGCCTTCTACATAGAAGTCAATTTTAAATGTATAAAATTGTTTTAGTAAATTAGCAACCTGATAAGGGTAATTTCATGCAGGTGCTAAAACAATAATATTGTTCTAATTAATCCAGGTTTTAACCATAAATGTATGCTATGTGTTAGATTATTATTATTTTTTAAATATACGTATAAGCTGTCATCATAAAATTACTTATCTTTTTGGGGTTCCGTACGTTTTAAGTAAAAAAGGAACTCTTATAAGATCACCTAGTTGTCCGTCCGACTGTTGGAACGCTTCGAGATATCGAGTTGAAATTCAAACCATATACTCAGATCTATGGCCCTATGATTCCGATATATATCGCGAAAAAGGCGTATTTTGACACTATAAAGGAAATCAATCAATCAATTGACCTAAAATTGTAAAATTTGGCACCTAGCATCTACAGGTAGTACTTGTTCAGGAAAAAACTAAACATTTGTGGTTAAATCTTAAAAAATAATAGTCTTGAAAAGGCAAAATTAAAGCTGCTAGAGGTACCAGATGAAAGGGCTCTGGCTAAGCTAAGTTTGAATTTAAGGAAAAGCTCCAATTTTTGTACGAAGCCCGATTCACGCTTGCCCATTTTTTAAGCCTTTTTATTATTTTACATATAACCTTTAACTGAATCGAACTTACAACCAGTTGCGCTTACAGTCACACTTTGAGCCCCTACGCCACTACTGGCCTCCATTATTTACATATATATAATAAAATATCTTATATAATTCATGTTAAACAAATAATAACTTATTATAATGCATTTATAACAAGTTTATAAGAGGATTGTTTTTATTCGGTACAATTCCAATCACTGTTCTGAGAATATTGTAATATTGTCATGAGGCAATACTTACTTACTTACGTCGCGAAAGATTTTGTTTATACAATATATTAACGAGTGTGGAAATTTACCTTTGTAAAATTATATGTTCCATATATGTGGGATAGTTTAGAGATTTTATTGTTTTTTTTTGGAGGTGTTATTAAATTAAAAAAAGATAAAATGATATATATGTCAAAATTTAAAAAGAGAAAATTAAAATAAAAAACAAGCTGTCGAGGAGAGGAGGAGTATACCGAGACATCCTTTGGGATAAATTAAATAAAGAAAAATATTATTAATTGTGATTGTTGTTCTTCCATCATTCCCACATATATAATACCTATATAGTATATTATACTATTTCTGTTAAAGTTAGTAATTCTTTGTAATAAATATAAACAATAGCTAGAAATATTTTAGTGGAGTGTCAAAGGTATTATGAACTTCATAAGTTAGTTGTAGTCACTAGGGAAATAAGCAGAAATATTCATGAATCATTCTCGATATTGTGATATTTTTAGTTTTTTTTTTTTCATTAAATAGGTAAAAGAGCATTTATCTGGATGTACCAATTTGAAATTTGATCCCTTGGACCACAAACAAAAAAATCAGGTCCTCAATTAATTATTTTAGATTCGATTTCGATATTGGGTATTTTTTGTAATATGCAATCATTACAGTTATTTTACTAATAATATTATAAATCCTTATCCAAATTAATAATTTAATATTTAAGGCTGTTTCTGAATGAGTGAATTAAATTATTCATTGACAATCAATACAAGTGACTGTCACTCAATTCAGTTTATTAAATGAATAATCATGTAGTTCAAGCGGGCGAAGCCGCGGTCGAGCCTCTAGTAAATAAATACAAGGACGAATAGAATCGTCAGATAGTTATATTGTAGATTTTTGTTAATCATATTCGTTAATGGTTTTTTTAGCTTCACGCGCACACCAGGTGAGGCAGAGAGAACCTAGTGTTAAGGCACTCCGTTCCGCGTGTTGAGTGGCGGAATTCAATGTCAGGCTTAGCCTCGACACCAGGGCGAAGATTTGAAATTTATTTTATTATCATTTAATTTCTTCGAGTGTGAACGACTAACTACCACTGGCCTCAAAGTATAATTGTTATACTTATATATAACAAAATTTTTTAGGTTCATTTCACACTGCTCTATTTGCTATTTGTGTGGTGAGATTTAAAATAAATGAAGTCCAGGTATAAATGAACATGAATAATAAAAAAATAACTTCCAGTAACTTTTTTTTATAAAAACAAAATTAATCGATTATTATACAAAAATATTCATTAATATAATTTATTTGAAAAACATAATTTGAGACAAGACAAGTTTTTAAGGTGAATACCGAATACCGAAGCTTAGCTTTTTTTGTTCACCTTCCTTCCAAAAGTTCTTCTAAAACAATTTTAAGGTGATTCAACTCATTCAATAGTTGAAAGACTTATATAGGTTATTTAATATCGTTATATATGAATATAGGAATGTAGGTATGCCTTTAAAGAAAAAATCTGTAAATTATTTTTTATACTGATTTTTACAATAGACTTTTCAATTTTGTCGTCATAACAAAAAGAAAAAAAAGTTTGATGAAAGTGGAAGAGGCGAAAGAGGTATGTAGAGACCGTAGAGTTTGGCTCTCCGTTTTCTCTGATTACCCCGCTAGGAATAAAACGTGAAGATAAGTTAAGTTAAGTTAACAATACATAATAAATAGAAATAAAAACTGCGAAATATAAGTTTTAAATATAATTTATTTACGTATAATACTTATTCGTCACACATTTTTTTACGAAACTTCTATCTATCTATGATAATTGTTTTGTTTTTGTTTAAAATATGAAGTCATATAGATGTTATAGCAAAATGACTAACATACTGTTTTATTATTCTTTAACGCCAAATTCTACTAAATTTAATTTTCATAATTCTTCTATGTCATATACATTTCTTACAGGAATACTTAAATTGAAAACAACAACACCATTTCTCTATAAAATTACAAACTTAGTTTGAAGATTTTGGGGATTTTAACTTAAACTATCTTTAATCTTTTCTTATCCTCGTTTTGTCTTGTTAATTAATTTAATTAAAAAACATTCTAATAATTTAACTTAGGAAATCCTTTTTAGTGAGCTTTCACAGATCTGAGTTCCTTCTCGTATTTGACGACGTATTTACGGTCAGGATCATACTTGACCACCAGCTGGTTCCAGTAGTCCTCCTCGTGGTTGATCAAGTGACCGATAACGGTTCTCGTGCCCTTGCGTTGGACTTCCGTACATTTTGAACATTCGGTCTCTAAAGCGTCTTTAATGTGAGCTGAAATAATTTAAATTAAAATTATTAAAATTATTTAAGTGTATAGCACAGTTATAGTACCACTCACTTGTGCCACTGCACAAGTGAGTGACTAAAAGTGAGTAAACGCGACGGTTGTGGGTTCGATTCCCACTCGGGGATTAATATCATCATCATTTAATTATTATTTCACTCGGAGAAAGGAAATATTTATTTAAATTTATATTTCCTTTTCTTCGCTCTGGTGTCAAGGCAAAGGGCGGTGTTGAGTTCCGCCACTCAACACGCAATGCGTCCAGATTCAGCGGAAAGTGGGGAACGGAGTGTCGCAACACTAGGTTCCCTTTGTCTACAATACTATGTGCGGGATACAGCGTGAAGCTGATAAATAAAAATGTAAGAATTAATTATTTTAAAACTCAAATTATCGAAATTATGAAAACATTTAAAAATTCACTCTCACGCTTCTGAAATCTATTCTTAATATAATAAAGAAAAATAATTCAATATAAATTAATTATATATATGCATATTACCTATATATTTCATAATTTATAAAACTCGTGAAGGTTAAAGGAATATAAAACATTTAAAAATTTTATTAATAAAAGTTAGCTTTTAACGTTTTTACAAACGTGCGACCAAAGTACCTACAAAAAACAAAAACTTAATTATTTTAAATTAACATATCTTTTTCCATATAGGTACATTATATCAGTACGAAACATATGTCAGTACGAAATATGTTGCTATAGGAAATTTGAATATACAATTTTTCATGTCAATTTAATTGGTATCAGCGTTGCCAGACGTCCCTGGAGGCTGGATTTTGGGGGGGGAGATAATTTTTGCCCCATTTATAGGCCAAAAATTATTAGTAATTAATATCCTGATCGGGATCGATATGATCTTGCTTTGTACATATTATTCCACATACTGCGAGAATTTTTTTTGCATAGCTAAATTTTAAATAAGTTACTAAAAATTTCATAGAAATACAAATAAGTACCTATATTTGTAAGTTGTATATAACTGCTGTGAAGACTTGACTGTCTTACTTGTTAAACCAAAGTAATAAATCTTTTAAATTTAGTGAGATTTTTCTATTAAAAACATTTCATATTGATATCTATCACCATTGGAAGCTTTATTTAAAACTCAAATAATCAGTTAAATCCCCATCATTAACTTTTTTTGTCCCGCTTTTTAAATAAAATGTTTAAAAATCCCTATTTTCTCCATTTATTACATAGTGTTCCTCCATTTATTGCATAGTGTTGACCCCAGAGGTCCTATACAAATTTTATTTAAAGACAAGTAGAAAAAAAAGCACAATTTTTTAACATTGTCAGTAATTAATCAAATTTCATTAATATTCAAATATTATAAAAAAATAAAGCAACTAGAAGTGATTGTAGACATTTCCTACATATACAACTTGCTTAATATAATTCTTTATCTTGAATTATTAATTGCCATTCTACCAGCGTTATATAAACATATATACATATCTTTTTGCTTCACGCGGTAACCCGCATTGAACAAGGTAAGCAGAGGGATTCAAGTGTTAAGACACTCCGTTGATGAAAATATTAAATTAAATATATAATTTCCTCGTATGGGAATCAAATCCACAACCTGTTGGCATTACAGTCACACGCTTCTACTCCTTCTCTACAACTGGCCCCAATTATGTTTAATATGAATTTATATGAATTTATATATTTAACTAGCTACCCTCCCGCGGCTTCGCCTGCGTGAACTACGTTATTATTAATTTCTGTCTCCATGAATACCTATGCCCCATAAGTGACGTCCATGCAAAATTTGAGACTCCTAGCTTTTGTAGTAACGAAGTTTCATACAAACTTTCAACCCCAAATACAACCCCTTAGAAGTCGAATATTGAAAATTCCCGTCTTAGCGAGCACCTACGTCCTATAAGTAACTTCTATGCAAAATTTGAGATTCCTAGCACATGTAGTTTCTGAGATTTCGTGATGAGTGAGTGACCTTTCGATTTTATATATATGGATGAGAATTAATGTAAAAAAACACTAGCAACTTACCTTTAAGTTCACGGCCTTCATTGGTACATTTGCCTTTTTCAAGAATGCACAATATATAAGCAACAAGAAGTCTCCTATTCTCCAAGATTTGTTGTGTATCGATGTTATCGAAGCGGTCAGTGTATTTACTCTCCGGACGACTAGATGCTACAGCTATTAAAGCGAATACGCACAAAATCACGAACTTCATTCTGAAATATAAAAAAAAACAAATATAGCTTCACGCTGTATCCCGCACACAGCGGGGTAGGCAGAGGGAACCTAGCGTAGTGCTAAGACACTGTGTTCCAAAGTTTCCGCTAAATCCTGGGGGCATTGAGCGTTGAATTGCGGCACTCAACGCCGCGCTTTGCTTCGTCACCAGTATAAAAATAATAATGTATTTATATAATCTGTATGCACTATTATTAATTGTTTATCTGTGTATACTGTGCAACTATTATAAGAGAATTATTATAATAATAAAAATTAAATAAACAAACAGACCACAAGATTCATTTCCCATTCCCCATAGAAAATCACTTCCAAACCCCATAGAAACACATTCCCCATAGAAAACCACTTATATATTATAATATATTAATAATATTTTATACAAAAATAGTACGAAATTATACAAAATAAAAGCCTACCTTTAGTTTTTTGACAAGACTTTCAACAACCCAAGCTTACTACTGAATCTAGAGGCCAAGCTCCGAACTGTGTTTTTATACACTATTATAGAGCAAGATTATATCGACGGGACAAACTTGTTTTGGGCAAGAGTTTTGGTTTCGTCATATGGATATAATTAGTCAACAAACTTGGTGGCTATTTCATCTTGGATATGTTTTTGTCAATATCGAATTGCTTACCTGTTTTAGGATTAGGCATGGACGTCATTGTATTACGTAAAAAAATCTATGATGATTAATAGTTATAATCTGAGCAGAAATTAATTTTAACATTACGTTTTTATAGCTTTACTGTATCCCACATGTAGTAGGTAAGCAGAAGGAACCTGGGAACCATATACCCTATAACGTACTTAAAAGTATAACGTAAGAATTACACATAATATAAAAAACTAGCGGCCCGCCTGCGGCTTCGCCTGCGTGAACTGTTATTATTAATTTCTGTCTCCATGAGTACCTACGTCCTAAAAGTGACGTCCATGCAAAATTTGAGATTCCTAGCACTTGTAGTTTCTGAGATTTCATGATGAGTGAGTGACCTTTCGATTTTATATATATAGATGTTTAACATTTTTTGAGTTGCTGTTCAATCAATGAGAATGTAATAATATAAAACTTATTAAAACATCTCGTTTTTTTGTGTGTCTCTCAGTTTCAAATTATAGTTTAGAAAAAAGAACAACTCTGTAATATAATTAAATCCAATATATATAAGATAATATGTAAAATTGGATTACGCTGTTTCTACTAGATATTTTATGGCAACATTAAAACTAACCCCTATTAAATAGCTAGTATTGTTATTTTAATTAAGTGTTTAATAGTTGTAAGTGTATAGTCAAAATGAGATTTAAACAATAATTAAAAATTGTTCTAAATGCTAATAAAAGGTAAAATAATAAAAAGAAATATTGTTCCTTACAAAATAATAATATTAAATAGTCGACCTTTTTTGCCGGAACTCTGCTTTGAATTTAGTTGTACCTACTTCTATAAAAAAGAGTAAGAAGGCCTCATAAACAAGGTAATATATGAAATTAAGCTACTAATCTTTTAGGGTTCCATTCCCAAAGAGTAAAACGCTAAGACTTTACTCATATTACTAAGTTACCTGTCCGTCTTTCTGTCTGTCTATCAGTCTGCCAAAGTATCTCATTAACTGTGATAGTTAATTGTAAATTTTTTTACAGATAATGTGTTTCGGTTGCCGCTATGTTAACAAATACTAAAAAACGGAATAAAATAATTATTTAAGGGAGTTCCCGTACGACAAACGTGATTTTTTACCATTTTTATAGATAATGGTACGGAACCCTTGGGACGCAAATCCGACTCGTACTTGACCAGTTTTTTAATTTTACCTTATTATAATAATAACGTCATTATACTTGTTCTGCATTATATAGATAGGTACTACACACAAAAATAAGTAAATAGAGTAGGGACAAGGTACAGGCATTCTTTTTTCTTTCTTGAAAATTCTGTACTACAAAAAAATAATTATAATAAACTTTATAATTTGATAAGCGTTATGAACTATATAGCTTAATGTCAGATAAATAAATAAAACTCATTCAATATTTTATTTGTTATTTTTTACTATTAAATTAGCAGGTTACCTTTAAAACCGTTTATAATGCTTTTATTTCCATTAGCAGGTAAAACTTTTATGGCATCCCTAATATCCATGCTGCTTTTATCCTTTATTTTCTCTCTTTATTCTCTTTCTTAATTGGAAGTTCCTATATTTTAAAAAAGAGTTTTTATTGCTCTGGGATTTGAAGCTACTATCTACATGCATATCTGAACAGAAGCACACTTTACAGTTTTCGTTTACCTTATATCAGGTTATGCAGAAAAACTGGCTTAGTGTTTCTTATATTTTTTTATTCACAATAAAAACGTGATATGAATAAGTAAATTTTATATCTTGTAAAGTACATCTAAGATAACAATAAAATATAGTAACTTAATAAACAGTAGGAAGTTTGTACAGTATATAAAAATATATTGCTTTAGATATACAGGGAATTCGTATATGAAATCAAATAGTAATGGGTATACTAGAAAACATTTAAAAAATATATATGAAGATAAAATATTCTATAATGTTATTAAATAACGTATAACAATTCATTTATGGTTTTATGTCAAATTTTATCCTTCATCCTGCCTTAGCAGGCAAAGAAAACATAGTGACAAAAACATCCATTCTCCGCTATCCGCACAAATTCAAGAAACTCCTTCTTGAGTGAAGAAAAACAACTTTGTCTTTTCAGATTGAGAAAATGAAAATAATTCGTTCTTCCGAGTGGGAATCGAACCAACAACTATCAGGGTTCCAGTCAGGCGATTTCTTACCGCTTCAATATGTTGGGATGAAGCAAATATTATCAGAATGCTTCATAATCCTACAAGTGCCATCTCTATATAAAGGTAACTTAAGTGATTAATAACAAGATTTCTACCATATTGTATTAATAAATGTGATTTTTACCTTTAAATTAATTTCTTGTAAACAAATTACACATAATAGCTATTGACCTCCACCAGTATAGTGCAAGGACAGTTGTTTCATTTAACAATCATTAATCTTTTATAAATAAACATACATACAAATATACACATAAAAAGGTCACAGAATTCAAGTTCTTTGTTAAAAAAAATATTCTTTTATACTTAATTATGAAGGTTTTAGTTATTTGTTTAATAAAACAGACTAAAAAAGTCACCTATAGGCTAATTCAATATGATTTTTTCCACTGTGTTGACAAATTCTCACCTGATTCTCCGAATCCGGCCAAGATCGTAAACAGTGCATGTATTTTCCGTATAAATTTCCTTATACTCATATAATTACTAAACTAAATCTCGTTGAAATGAATCATTCTCTTATAATAATACAAGTTATATCTGAATAGATCATTTAAACAAGTAGCGCAGCAGTTATTCAAATTAACGTGACTTTGTGTCACTATTTAGGGTTCCGTATCTAAAAAAGAAAAAACGAAACCTTTATAGGAAGACCAGGTATGAAGCTGAAATTATTATCAAATACTCAGATCGATCAATACAATCCTTTGGACACACGAGCATTTATGCATTGTTTTTACTACATTTTGTATGAAATTGGTCGCAAAATCAAAACCTATGGAGTATTTCTCGTAAATCTACAATTATGAAACAAGCAACAAGTGAGAACTTGTAAAAATAAAGGAAAAAATTCGTATAATATTTATCGATATTTATATTGCAGGTAAAAATTATACTAGGTATATATATTATTTTATACAAAATAAGTGCAAAATTAGGTCTGTCAACTTTTATAAGAAATTAGCACGGAAACTTCCGTGGGCGACACCGGTACGCGCTTAACCAGTTTTTTATTACTTATTGCTACTCTTTGAAAACCTTGACTCAATCCAATGATACATTTGAAATTAATTCCGGCCCTTTATCCTTCACTCTGATACATCATCTTCCAAGCTTCGTTTCCAAGAGGCGCAGGCATGGGCGTAGGAAGGGGGGAGGCTGGTGGCCCGTGCCCACCCCAGAAAATATCTCTAGATACCCTATTCGGCGCATGTTCAAATTCCATTACATTAAATTTCTCTGTCATAATTATGAGTAGTCTGGTGTTAGCTACCTAATATACGTATATGCAACTATATTATATTTAGTTATATTATATGTTCTTTAAATATTTGACATCATATATGTATTTACACATTACGTAATCCATTATCGTTGCTTTCAATCTTAAAAAACATTTAAGCATTTAATTATTATAAATATGTTTTTCGTTTAAACTTTTTGTTTCAGAGGATGAGGAAAGATCTTAAAATAATTTTGGAGTGTAATATTTTTATATTGAAGCCAGTAGTGGCGCAGTGGCACAAGTGTGTGACTGTAGACACGACTGGTTGTGGGTTCGAGCCCCATTTGAGAAAATTTTATGTTTATTTAAATTTATATTTTCATTTCTTCGCTCTGGTATCGTATCTGGTACCAAGTTCCAACTCTTCCACTCAACACGCAATGCCTCCAGAATTCGGGGAACGGAAGTGTTTTAACACTAGTTTCCCTCTGCCTACCCTGCTATGTGCGGGATACAGCGTGAAGCTGATTGTTATAAATAAATAGATTATATACAGTCAAATAAATAATTAATTATAAAAAAATAGGAATTAAAACTTCATTGAATATGCATGAACGAGACTTATATATGAATGTAGATATGTAACTTTTATTCTAAATATGGTATGTATGTTTTTTTTTTTACTTTAATCATCTCACGTGTCTAGTAAGATACGTATTTAAAAGCTTATGATAATTTTGTTTTCCGCTTCCTAAATATTTTGAGGTAGAGCCATGAAAGAAACAACTGTACGTTTTTACTCAACTACTTCATGCAATGTATGTTTTTTTTATATTTATATGTTTTTTAGCAAGCTGTATTCCACATATAGCAGGGAACGCAGAGAGAACCTGGGAACTTAGTGTTAAGGCACTCTGGTCCCATTAAGATATTTTCGTTCCTCAATTTTCCCCAAATTCTGAAGGCATTGCGTATAGAGTGTTGGAATTAAAATATTAAATATTTTATTATCTCGAGTGAACATTAAACCCACGACCTGTGTTCACCTATGTGGGTACATTTTTTTTACATGGCGTTGTAAAAACAAAAAACACATTGATGATTCTTACGTCAATCGATTCATTATAGTTATTTATATAGGGAGCTTCTAGTCAAGCGAATTGATTGACGTAAGAATCATCAAAAGATGTCAACGTGGCGAGTTTCATACAAAATGCAGCAAAAACTATGGAAATAGTAGTGTTCAGTTTTTTTTTCTTTGAAAGTACACAACCCTAAAAAACAAAAAACGTGATCAAACATGTAAATCGGTCTCTACATAAAATATTATTTTACTATATTTGATTATTTGTATAAGTTTGTACCTATATTTAATTTACATAATGTTTATAAGATTACGATTTAGTATTATGTTATATATTAAATGAAAAATTAGAAAAGCTTAACATTAACAATTTTTGAAGGACATTTATTATATAGGTTAGTAACTTTTATATTGGAAACTAAAATAAAAGTTACAGAGCATAAGGACTTATGTATATTAATAAATATAATTATTATAAATGGATGGACTTAAGGAAAGATTAAAACATTTTAAAATTATAATCGAAATTTATTATAAATATGAAAATTTTACGCTTGTTGCAACGTCTATAAGATAATTATTTAAAACTGCTCATATACTCGTATATATGTTTTTTTTTTCAGCTTTACTGTATATTCACTCCCGCCTAGTGTTAAAACACTCTGCTACCCATTTTTTGGCAGAACTCTACACAACACCACCAGAATTAAGATATTAAAATGTTAAATATGACATTTCCTCGAGTGAGAATCGAACTCACATCCTGCCACGTTTACAGTCACGCGGCTGTACTCCGGCGCTACGACTAGTCTCACTTTTTTATTGTTTAATTGAAATATCGTTTGCAATTTGCGTCACAAAAACTTGCAAATATGGGGGGAAAATCCCAGACGTAACGTCGGCTGTCATCAAAAGACTACTTTTAACTTTGCAACGAAGATAAAATTATATACAGTGTGATATGCCTTTTTCTGGTATAAGTAGGTTTTTTTATATATGCAATTTGCCCTTTATTAATGTCTATTAATGTCTATTGAATGTAATGCAGGATAGCTGCCAGCTAACGTAATAGATTGTACCATTGATTTTGAAAAGAGCAACTGTTGAGTTTCTTGCCGGCTCTTCTCAGCAGAACTGCCTTCCGAACCGGTGGTAGCTTTTTGTTCATATGTTCATTCGACGATTCAAAAGTGCTTATTATAAGTTTATTTGAATAAAGAATATTTTGAATTTGAATTTAATCAAAATCTGTTATCTTTAGAAAAACATATACGAAAGAAAACCGTTGAGGCTATAGCGCTATGTCACGATGAGGTCAATAATGATCATATAAATTAACTACATATATTAAAGCTATGTCATATATCATATAAATGTGCATGCATTGGTGACGTAACCTAGCAAGTATTTAAATTTTTTTTAATTTATATTTCGTTCAGAAAAAAACACTTGCTAGCCTAGATCTAGAATCTGATTATCTAGAATCTGATTATTTTTAAATAACAAGTTGCGATTTACGTCAGTGACTAGTAAATCTATAAACTACAAATATTAATTTTAATTATAAAAAAAAAAACAAATTAAATCAACCTTATGCTGTATACCGCACACAGCAGGGTAGCCAGAGGAAACGTAGTATTAAGACACTCTGTTCTTCACTTTCCGCCGAATTCTAGAGGCATTGTGTTGTAGTGTTGAGTGGCGTAACTCAACGCCGCGCTTTACCTCGAAACCAAACCAAAGTGAACCTACAACCAGTCGCGTTAAGTCTGTCTTTGTGCATTTGCGCTACAACTGGCCTCTTTGGATAATTTTAATTATATTTATTAATTACTAGCGGCCCGCTCGGGGTTACACCCGCGTGAACTATGTTATTATTAATTTCTGTCTCCATGACTACGTCCTAGTGACGTCTATGCAAAATTTGAGACTCCTAGCATTTCTAGTAAAGAAGTTTCATACAAACTTTCGACCCCAAAAACAACCCCTTAGAAATCGAATATTGCAAATTCCCGTCTTAGCGAGCACCTATGTCCTATAAGTAACTCCTATGCAAAATTTGAGATTCCTAGCACATGTAGTTTCTGAGATTTCGTGATGAGTGAGTGACCTTTCGATTTTATATATATAGATAATTATAATTCTATAACACTTTCACTATAAAGCAATTCAAAACTAAACCAACGAGCTAGCTAGAATTATTATTATTTAGGTTATACCCACTATGTGAAACGAGTTATTACTAGAGTTAAAATATTAAAGTTAAATATTTAATATTTGTATAGACAGACGAAGTATTGACGTGGAGAATATAATGATGTTTGATTAGACTAGCACACGTATGCACCTATAGCTATACTGTACGTAATAATAACATGGTTTACTGGTATATCTTCAGCAAATACTATTTCTTGTTATATCTAGTAAATATTAACTAATATGATGTAATTATTGAAAAAAAACTTAGGAAAGAAAAAATATTTTTTGAAAATATATAGAAATTTGAACGTAGCGGGATTTGAACCTGCGTCTCGTGGGAACCGTCCAAGCTGAAAAACTTTTAGAACCCATATGCCACGCCCCAGAGCCACGACTAGCTTTAGTATACGAGTATATGTAATTAATCACAGAAAATTATAAAAAAATGTCTATTTATTATTTTCATTTTGCTATAAAAACATATAAATAAGAAACCTATTAAATATAATATTAGCTATAATTTATTATAAGGAGTTGGGTCATTTGAGGTCCTTGTGGCGCAGTGATATACCATCCGGTGATAAACGTGATGGATATGGGTTCGATCCCCATCGAGGTAATGTGTTACGTATTATTTGCATATAGACTAAGCACAGCCTTGAATTCTGCAGAAATATTTAGCAGGCTAAATTAAAAATTTAGACGGAAAACAGTGTTATTTATTTATTTATTTATTTACACTTTATTGTGCACAATTACACATTAAGAAGAAAAAGAAGAGTATAAAAACGACAAAAATATAACAATTGACACACAAAAGGCGGCCTTATCGCTAATCAGCGATTTCTACCAGACAACCTTTGGGTTAGGAAATCTGTGATAAAATAGAGTGGGTGGTGTAAATAAACTTACATGTCATATTAAATTCTAATACATATACATAATACATATATATTTGAAAAAATACATACCATTATAATATACTAATATATATAATAATACTATTTATAACAATGAGTTGTACATATTGATGTCATTTCAAGGTGAATCATCCTTCAAATAATTATATTTAACTAATTTTTTAAATATATTTAAAGATTTTGAACGTTTAATACTTAGCGGTAGATCATTCCACATCTTAGTTGCTTTCACAGCAAAGGAGTGCTCATAAAATCTAGTGGAATGTATCGGAGTGTTTTAAAGCGAAGGTAATAAAAATAAAAAAACATGGGTGTGACTGTAGCGCGACGGTTATGGGTTCGAACCCCGCTCGGAGGAATGAATTATTATTTATTAATATTTGCATTTTTTCGCTCTGGCACCACGGCAAAAAACCGTAATGCCTCGAAAAGTTCGGTGGAAAGTGGGGAACGGATTGTCTTAACACTAGTGTTAGGGAACCTAGGTTCCCTCTGCTTCTGAAGCTATAACTGGTGTACTTTTATAAATATCGATTATATCAAGAAACAACAATTTTTAAAAATTATTGTCCGTTACAGACATTAAGAGCAAATATAAAAAGGGTTCTGTACCAATTTCAGAATTATAGGAAACTAGCGGACCGCTCGCGGTATCACCCGCTTGAACTATGTTATTATTAATTTCTGTCTCCATGACTACGTCCTAGTGACGTTATGCAAAATTTGACACTCCTAGCATTTGTAGTAACGAAGTTTCATACAAACTTTCAACCCCAAAAACAACCACTTAGAAGTCGAATATTGCAAATTCCCGTCTTAGCGAGCATCTACGTACTATAAGTAACTCCTATGCAAAATTTGAGATTCCTAGCACATGTAGTTTCTGAGATTTCGTGATGAATGAGTGACCTTTCGATTTTATATATATAGATGACAAAATTATAGAAATGTTTACAAGCTTAAGTTTGCGCTCATTTTTTATGAAATGAGCTACAAATATAATAAATAAATTTGTAATGAAATGAATTCATTTATTTTTGTATTGTGAATTCCCTTCGTGCTAATTTTTTTAACTATAGGTCCAAAGAAACTACCCTATAGGTTCTAATTACACGGCGTGTTTCAAGCTAAATTTAGCAAAAGCGATGCATAAATTCTCATTTCTTTTGATTGCGTTGACTTAGAAGTTTGACTTTTTTTCTGCGTCCCGAGTAACCGAAGATATATCACCTATTTGAAATTAATTTCAGCTATCGACAAAGAGATCCTAAAACCGTTCCTTTTGTCTTTTGAGGGATTAAAATAAAAAAAGAATGGAATATACAGAACTAATAGATTTTCTTTTCAAGTCTGTGAGCCATTTTATAAATTGCGTGCAACTAACTCAAATTTTCAACAATCAACCATCACTTATAACAATTTTCTGAAATAATAATCCCAATCATATAATTTTACTTATCGTCAGCATATATAAGAACTTTGCTATTCTAATATGCTATTCACATACAAAAGCGGCTGGAACTTTGGAATATTTCTCTCTTCAATATTAGCATAGTATTCAGGTAAGGTTTCATCTTGTTTGAAATATTATCCTTTTATATAGGTGGACTAGCGTCGAGGCAAAGCGTGGGGAGCTGAGTGTCTTAACAATAGGCTCCCTACCCTGCTACTTAAATTCAAATTCAAAATATTCTTTATTCAAATAGGCAATTATTATAAGCACTTTTGAATCGTCGAATGAACATATGAACAAAAAGCTACCACCGATTCGGAAGGCAGTTCTGCTGAGAAGAGCCGGCAAGTTGCTCAACTCAACAGTTGCTCTTTTCAAAATCAATGGTACAATCTATTACATTAGATGGCAGCTATCCTGCATTATATTCAATAGACATTAATTCCATACATGTTTGTCCTCTAAATATTCTTGAAAACTCTATATAAGTACGTAATTAAAATATTAGCTGTTTGTATCAATATATTACAATAACATTTCAGATATGCACATCATCCAACAGAGTGTATTGATACTCCTTCTAGTATATCACTATGATTGTGAGACTTATACCACTAAGTATGATGGTGTAGATCTAGATGAAATACTGGCGAGCGATAGATTACTCACAGGATATGTGAAATGCTTGCTAGACAACGGTCCTTGTACGCCTGATGGTAAAGAGTTGAAAAGTAAGTTTAAAAAATTGCTATTATTTTTTATCAGGCTTTAATTTATTAATGTAATTGATATGATCCAAGAACCAAACCAGGCCAGACTACTCCTATTGGTTCTCTCTCTAATACATCTTTAACGAAATTTAGCTAAATTTATTGGCTACGTTAAAGCCGAACTTTATTATATCTGGCGCCTTTTCAAATTAAAGAGTGATTTCATATAATCTCGTAAAGTAAGCAAATTATATATCTATTAAATATCTGTAATATTCCTATTATCTTCTTGTTTTATTTTGATACATATGTTTATACAAGGTGCTTCTATATTGAATAAAATAAAAACATTACGATGTAAGTAATTATTTATACTATAGTCCAAACTTATAAACCTTAATTTCAATGTTAATACAATATTAGAATTCACTAGAGAATGCTATAACTAAACTAAAATTAATCGAAAAAAACCTTTTTAGAGAATCTTCCAGATGCTATAGACAATGACTGCAGGAAATGTACCGAAAAACAACGTATTGGTGCTGATAAGGTTATGCACTACATAATCGACCATAGGCCAGACGACTGGGATAAGTTAGAGAAAAAGTAAAGTATACAACTGTTTTTTTTTAATTTCCAAGTGTTTGTTTATTTTCCGATTTCAATAAAATTAATTTCAATTTAACATGTATTAATCACTACTAAGCAAATTGTTCAGAAATTTAGACTGTTAAAGACAACATGAACTATAAAAAATACTAAATTCCACATATAAGTCCATAATTAGTAAACAAATTTTATATTAGGTATCGTAACTCACTAAAACGATCGACAAAGCTCTAAGAATTGATATTTGTTTTCCTTTTTTTTAAAGATACAATGCTGATGGTACATATAAATTAAAATACTTGGTAAGTAAAGAAATGGAGAGGTCCAAAATCAGAGCACATGAAAACGCGACTGAAGTTAAGGAAGAGGAACATGAAGAAGAAAGCTATGGCACTCCTGGAGCGCCCATCAAAGAGTAAACCAAGGAATATGAATGTATTTACAAAAAACTGCATACAATGCACGCTTTTAAATAGGACCTGATTAACAAAAGTCGCTTATTAAATATTTGGGGAATCAGTTGTCTTTTCATATAAATTCATTTAATAGTTTATGCGTGAAAGTGAAACAAACATGCATCCTCACAACCTTTCGCATTTATATGAATTATAATATTAGTAAAGATACGTAGCATATAAGTACCTATTATTAAAATTATATATCTAAAAACTAAGCTTAATTGACCATAAAAAAAAGAAATTCACTATATATTTTTCAGTTTATTTTTGTCGTCGCATATCTTTTAACGCGAACATTAACACCAGGATTAGTGAATCTATTAGTAACTTGTTCGACGTATCCAAGATCTTTGATAATTTTATATTTGAAACTTTCCTCTTTATGCTCCTTCTTCTTAGGCAAAATTTGTAATGTTGACCTGAAACATAATGAAATTGTGAAGCAAAAATAATAAAACTTTTAAATATTTATCCTAATAACGAAATTCTTACAGTAATACAATAAATACTTAAATAATTTACGTCGGCACCAAACAATCACCGCGAAACGCTCGAAAATCATTAAATTATGTTTAATTGAAAGAAAAATATAAATTAAATTAACAATACAAAGTAAAACTCCCAGCAATAAGTAAATAACGTTTTAAAAGATCTGACTCCAAGTTTCTTAAGTAATTGGTAGGTGCTTAAGTAAGTATATATTATAGGTATTAGTTTAAAACTTTTAAGGTTTGTTATTTTTTGTTTGTCAGCTATTTTTTTTATTAAAAAGTTAAAGCTTATTAAATAATCGCTATATTTTTAGTTTCTTAATATATGAAAGATCTAGTGAAAAAAGGTGCTCTAAACAAATGAATTCTGCTATTAAAAATGGCTGTGCAACACCCGCAATCTATTTGAGCATTACATTTTCAAGAATTTCTTACTTGATATATTATCCAAGAACTCGCTGAACTTTGCCGAGGCTGTCGTACCTGGTGAGGAAGAGCTTCCACGCAACCGGATCGTGTGCCATCATAGAGGCAACCGTCCTGCCAGCACTCTCCTTTTCTTTAGTAGTACATTTAGTACAGTCATCTTTAAGAGCTTGTATGAGTATGTCTAAAATGTAGTATTATTTTCAGTATCTAATATAATTAATATATAATTATTTTTTTCAGCTTCACGCAGTATCAGGTCAGAGACTAAGTCTTATCACTATATTCCCTATATGCATAGGAAGGGGAGCCATGCCCAG
>HE671155.1:17626-33727 GCA_000313835.2 Heliconius melpomene melpomene | reverse complement strand
AACTTCGTATAATGTATGCTATACGTAGTGGATAAGCTCCAAGAGCGTCGCTTGAGATGGTTTGGCCACGTTACGCGCCGGCCTAAGAACTATGTCGGACGCAAGTGCCTTGCTATACTAGTTCCTGGGGCGCGACCTCCCGGACGCCCAAGGAAGCGCTGGTTGGATGTCGTGATGCAGGACATGAGAGCCAATGGTCTAACCACCGAGGACGCAAAAGATCGTGCAAAGTGGAGTAGGTTAAGTAGGAAGGCAGACCCTGGTAACAGCCGGGATTAATGCCAGGAAGAAGAAGAAGAAAATATATTCTTATATTTCAAGCAGGCGTAGCCGCGTCCGGGTCCGCTAGTAAAATATATACTTTTAAAGTTTTCTATTCACTACGTTAAAGCCCAACTTTATTTTATCTGGCGCCTTTTCAAATTAAAGAGTGATTTCACATAATCTCGTAAAGTAAGCAAATTATATATCTATTAAATATCTGTAATATTCCTATTCTGTTCTTGTTTTACTTTGATATATTTGTTCATAAAAGGTGCTTGTATACTTGAATAAAATGAAAACTTTATGATGTAAGTTATTATTTATACTATAGTATCTTATTAATACAATATTAGAATTCTACTAAAAGTAATCGAAAAACCTTTTTAGAGAATCTTCCAGATGCTATAGACAATGACTGCAGGAAATGTACTGAAAAACAACGTATCGGTGCTGATAGAGTTATGCACTACATAATCGACCATAGGCCTGAAGACTGGGATAAGTTAGAGAAAAAGTAAAGTATACAACTGGTTTTTTTTTAAATTTCGAAGTGTAGGTATTTATTTTCCGATTTCAATAAAATTAATTTCAATTTAACATGTATTAATCACTACTAAGCAAATTGTTCAGAAATTTAGACTGTTAAAGTGTGAAACGTGAAACGTGAACTATGAAAAATACTAAATTCCACATATAAGCCCATAATTAGTAAACAAATTTTATATTAGGTTCGATAACTCACTAAAACTATCGACAAAGCTCTAAGAATTGATATTTATTTTCCTTTTTTAAAAGATACAATGCTGATGGTACATATAAATTAAAATACTTGGTAAGTAAAGAAATGGAGAGGTCCAAAATCAGAGCACATGAAAACGCGACTGAAGTTAAAGAAGTCGAATATGAAGAAGGCTATGACACTCCTGGAACGTCCATCAAAGAGTAAACCAAGGAATGTGGATGTCTTTACTAAAAACTGCATACAATATAGGCTTTTAAATAGGACCTGATTAACAAAAGTCGCTTATTAAATATTTGGGGAATCAGTTGTCTTTTATTTATGATTTTTATTTCAAAATCAGTTAAGGTTATTAATTAGTAAGCAAAATCATATTCTTTGTTATAAGAATTTTGCATTCGACTCTTCAAATTCTATTACAAGTTAAATGCGACTTCACCCGTTTAAGCTTATTTAGCTGTATCAGCTATATTAAAGTTTCATTTAAATCCATTTAGTAGTTTATGCGTGAAAGTAAAACAAACATGCATCCTCACAAACTTTCGCATTTATAAGAATTATAATATTAGTAAAGATACGTACCATATATAAATATTATTAAAATGATATAGGTATCTAAAAAACTAAGCTTAATTGACCATTAAAAAAAAGAAATTCACTATATATTTTTCAGTTTATTTTTGTCGTCGCATATCTTTTAACGCGAACATTAACACCAGGATTAGTGTATCTATTAGTAACTTGTTCGACGTATCCAAGATCTTTGATAATTTTATATTTGAAATTTTCTTCTCTATGCTCCTTCTTCTTAGGCAAAATTTGTAATGTTGACCTAGAGGATAATAAAATTGTAAAGCAAAAAATTATAAAACTTTTTAATTATTAATCTTAATAATATTACTTAAATAATTTCGGCACCAAATAATCACCGCTAAGAGATCAAAGATTATGAATTAGGAAAATATGAATTAAATTAACAATACAAATACAATACAAAGTAAAACTCCCAGCAATAAATAACGTTATAAAAGATCTGACTCCAAGTTTCTTAAGTAATTGGTAGGTGCTTAAGTATATATTATAGATATTAGTTTAAAACTTTTTTAAGATTTATTTTTTATTTTTATATTTTTTAAAGTTAAAGCTTATTTAATAATTGCTATATTTTTAGTTTCTTAATCTATGAAAGATCTAGAGAAAAAAGGTTCTCTGAACTGAAATTAATTCTACTTTTAAAAATGGCTGCAACACCTGCAATCCATTTTAGCATTACATTTTCAAGAATTTCTTACATTATTATCCAAGAACTCGCTGAACTTTGCCGATGCTGTCGTACTTGGTGAGGAAGAGCTTCCAGGCAACCGGATCGTGTGCCATCATAGAGGCAACCGTCCTGCCAGCACTCTCCTTTTCTTTAGTAGTACATTTAGTACAGTCATCTTTAAGAGCTTGTATGAGTATGTCTAAAATGTAGTATTATTTTCAGTATCTAATATAATTAATATATAATTATTTTTTTCAGCTTCACGCAGTATCAGGTCAGAGACTAAGTCTTATCACTATATTCCCTATATGCATAGGAAGGGGAGCCATGCCCAGCCCAGAATAGTCTGATGCCCACCCCGGAAATTCTATTTATAACAAAATTTACCCTTAACAATAAAAAAAACAACAAGCTAAAATATAGCCACCAAAAATATCTCTAGATACGCAAATGATGTTCCCTCTGGCTTCCCTACTGTATGCGGGATACAGTGTAAAGCTTATAAAAAAATATATAAACAAATGTCAGAATACTCACTCTTCATTTCGCCCATTTCTTTGGAACAATATCTATCGACAGACATCAAGCACTTCACGTCCTCAGCACGCAGTGGTGGAATAGAATGATTTAAATCCGTTTTGGCTTTCCACGAATTATATTTTTCAGAATCTCTGACCACCTCGTTAATGACCATCAGGTCCTCGTCCCCATATACCACGTTATACCCCATACTTCTCACACCATCGCTGACAGATCTGTCTATGCCTGCAACGATCATTTCAGAGGAAATGGACGAAATTAAAAATAATATTGTAAATATTAGTACGGCCATTTTGTGGTCAGCTATCTTGCTAGGCTTGGTTGCTATTGATCACAGTAAATTGTAATAGTGATGGTATGATGTAATGGCACGTGTGGAGACTAATTGAAAACATGGTGATTTGTTTTGTTTGCATAAGGAAAGCGATCGGACGTTACGCACAGTTTATATTCAATATCAATACTGTATTTTATTTTTTACTATAAATATGTTTTACATAACAAAGATAATATATTTACATATACAGAAGTTGTGTATATATATACTTTTTAAATTAACAAATACACAAACAGATTATTCTTTTAAATTACTTAAGTATATGTTTATACAAACTAATTTCGATTCCAAATTCTAATGTCTAGAATGCAATGTCCGTAAATTTATACGAGAAGTGGATAAGGGAGAAATTTATCACTACGTTCTTTTTGCCTATTTTATACAAAACTATTTTATGCAAATATTTTAAAATAAAATATAATAATATAATTTGAAAGAAATACAAAAGGTTGTGGACCACTGTCACTCTTAATATTTGGGGCGCGTGTGGAACGTCAATAAACAGCCTTCATTTACGTTGCATACCAATTGTTTACAAACAAATTAAATATGCATTCTTATAAATCAAGATTTACTAGTTTTAGGGCATCAAAATGCACAAGCATTAATTAATAAAAATATATATAAATATGGAAATAGTGATATAATATTGAGATCAGTTGTGGCTCGGAGACAGAGAGACAAACACAACAGGAGGTAGTGGGTTCAGAGGAAATGAAATATATAAATAGAACGAGGGAATGCGCGGCGTTAACTTCCGCCATTCAACACGCAATGCCTACACTAGGTTTCTTCTGCCAACCTGCTGTATGCGAAATACAGCATGACGCTAAAAAATTTGTATTTACAAAACAAAATTATTATTGTCATCACCACAAATATAATAATTTAAATTGTCTTTCCATGCAAGCTTCTTTTCGTTATCTATTCTGAATACAGCAATTTTTTATCGATTCACAAATAGCAGACAATATTATTAAATTTTTTTACCTATTCTACATCATAATTGTATCGAGCCACTTGTGGATTTATTTAGGTATTAAAAAATCCATTTTATTTAAAAGTATGTTTATGTATTAATGTAGATATTTTAATATAATCTAATCGGAAAACGAAAACATTGTCTTGTACTTGCTAGTGACATCAATATTGCGTATAATTGAAGTGTTTTTTAAGGTGGACTAAAATATAAGGTATATTATGTAATAAAAAATAATTAATAACAATTTAAAATAATTCGGTAAAATAAAACAAAAAATAAAACTAAATCAAGAAATTTAATTAATTTATTTCTTTAACAAATCTTCCAATTTTTTGGACGCAATAGACATATCAAGTTTATTATCTGTACTCTTAGCCAATATTCCCAATAACGCTTTAAATACTTTAATTTTCCCATCTTTGTACTGCTTCACTATTTTAGGATTATTTTCAATAACTTCCCTACACCTATTTAAAATTTCACTTTCATCAGTTACTATAAACCAATTGTTTTCCTCAATTATCTTTAAAGGCGTTAAAGTTGAATTTTCTATTAGAGCATCCATAACTTTTCGACAAACGTCCAAATTGATTTTCTTTGATAATAATAAATCAATAATATAAGCCATTTGTTGTGCACTCACGGGACAACGCTCAACATCGATTTTTTCCTTATTAAGTACCGTTAACAAATCATTTATTAATAAATTAGCAACTTTAGTAGGATTCCTAGGCTCTTTAATGATATTATTAAACAATTCCAATAAAGTAGGCTCATTGACAAGTTGCACTGCCACTTCGGGACGTAGTTCATATTGATTTATTAATTTTGTTCTAGATTCTTCCGGTAGTTCTGGTATTAGTTCTTTTATTGAGGGGATACTTATGACATCTTGGCTATCATCTTTGGTCTTCAAGTTCAATCTAAGTGGTGGTAGATTCGGTTCTGGCATAAATCTAGAAAATAAAAATAATTATACTTAAGTACGCAATATATCACAGATATTTATATTAATTAGTTAATTCTCAAGAAAGTATTCTTGGAAAATTGTTTTACCCAATCTGATGAAATAAATTGCAAATATTTTAATAATATTGTGATTGACTTTAATGTAGGAAGCTTGGAGGTTATATATTTTAATAACTGGACTGGTGGAGTTTATAATGAACAATCAAAAATAATATTTGAAATTATTTATAGCCTGGTCGTTTGCTTTAAATATGTAAAACATGCTTTATTCCTGTAAACTGGTAAATAGATAAGAAATTATAATACTGTATTATAATAGGTCATATATAATGCGGACAAAGCCAGAAGTAAGAGCTAGTATACATTTTAAAAAACCCTATTCACCTATAATCTTGAACAACTTCTTTGTCTCGCATAGGTATTGTTACTTTTGCTGTAGCGTCCCATGCTCGAGTCTCATTTGTAATTTTCCCACCATTTTGTAATATTTGTACCTGTCGTTCAATTTCATGTTTAATAGCACCTGCTACTCCACGGACTGAACCAATATTTTTTATCTGAAAAGAATGAGAATATGATAATTGATATATATATTTTTATATCTAGGGTCAGTTATGGGTTAAATTTCCACTCAAGGTAATTAAATATTTAATATTTTCATTTAATTTCGGTGTTAAGTTCCGCCACTTAACACGCAATACCTCCAGAATTCGGCGGAAAATGGGGAACAAAGTATCTTAACACTTTTTTCTGTCTATGATGCTATGTGCCCATCAAGTAGAAATCAAACCCACAACCATACAAAGATAGAAGTACAATTTAAATTAAAATATTCTTTAAAAAGTTAACCAGGATTTTTAATTAGTTAAAAGAAAACATTTTAATTATTATTAATTATATTGCTTGATACATTACTAATTAGCACAAATATAATTATGTATTTACAATAAAATATCAAAAAGCCACACTAATTTAATAGTTGACCTTTCCAACTTACATTAAAAAAGCTACAAATCCATAGTTTTATTATTATATATTTATATTCATAAAATAATTTGTATTACTTATAACTAAGCCACTTTTAAAAAATTTTCAATTTATTTTATTGCCATAACAATTAAAATAGGTTTTTGTTGAAGGTGGAATAAAAAATTGCATAATTAAACTTCATTTTACATAATTTTACAAAGGAATGCCATTAAATATTCATTAATTAATTATTTAAACATTATTTTATTGGATATTAATGAAATACACAAATGACCTTATGACTTCAAAATGTAGACCAGTTATATGCAAATGACCATTACTTTGTTAAATATTTATTACATTCAAGACTAAGCCCTACTTAAATCCCTATTTAAAGAATTAACTATAAAAATAAAAATATATCTAGCAACTTAAAAAAACACATGGATTATAATTGTACTCAAAATTTTGTAATATAATGTTATCATAGTACAGTTTTTATAAGTTAATCTAATATTTAAAGTCATTTATAACATTCCCTAGTTTAAAAGTAGTAATAAATATAAATTACTTATAATAAAATATACTATTGATTTGAGATAACATTTAAGTAATTATTATATTTATAATATGTTCATTTTCTTGTTCTAGCAAACAAAGGGTAATATTGAGTTATGAAGCTTATTGATTTTGTTGTGCTGTTTATAGTTACCTCAGTTCGTGTTGAAAGTGGTTCACCAACTTTTCTTACAGAAACATTAGCATCAACCCGTAGAGCCCCCTCTTCCATACGGCCTGTACATGCACCTAATCTTTGAACTATTAGTACAAGTTCTTTCACCAATGCAGCAGCTTCCTCACCATCCTGAAATAATAACCAATAATGATATTAATCAGTGCTGCAGCATGTCATCAACATCTCATCATCAGCCTCTTTCGTCAATAGGGAAAATTTATTATTTTCATTTTCTTCCTCTGCTGAGAGAAAATGCTGCTTTGAACTACATCACTCAACAAGCAATATTTTAAACTCAAATGGACAACAGAAAAGTAGAAACTGACATTTATTTTTTTATATTTATTTCATTTTTCATTTAAAATGATCATTTAAAATATATTTTTTAAAACTAACCTCAAGATCAGGTTCAAATACAAGTTCAATAAGAGGTGCACCTGCTCGATTTAAATCCACTAGGCTCCTTTTTAATTCAATATCATGTAATGACTTCCCACTGTCTTGCTCTAACTGAATCTGTTTTATTTTCGAACTTTTGTTGTAAGGCTTTTTGTGAATACCTGGTGTGAAAACCTGTGAACAATAGAAAATAAAATACATTAAAACAATGCATAATTTAATTGTTGTTACTAATGTGCCGAGTTTGATTTTCAGTATAAGACAATCTAAATTAGCTGTCGAATGTAATACCTGAAAATTAATAACTCCATTGTTAGCTAAAGGAGCTCTTTGTTGTGTTATCTGATATCCAGAAGGCAAGTCTGCATAAAAGTAATGTTTGCGATCGAAACTTGATACTTCATTTATTTCACACGAAAGGGCCAAGGCGGTCAGTACACCCAATTTTACACAATTTTGATTTAAAACGGGCAAAGTTCCCGGAATGGCAGCATCAAACAATGAAACACAATTATTTACTAAACCACCAAAGGTATTTTCAGCACCAGAAAACAGTTTCGATTTAGTATTTAACTGAGCATGAACCTCTAGTCCGACGACACTTTGCCACTTTCCAGATCTTACGGTAGTTACTCCACGTCGGTATATTTTATCATATTTATACAGCAATCTTTGTGATATAATGAAAAACTTCATTTTTATAAATTATCTAGCACTTATAACAAGCATATGCATAATATTTTCATTTTGCAACCAAATAATACATTAACAATATGTGACAGCTGTGAGCTGACATTTACTGAATTGTGACAGACTGACAGCTAAAAATTACTAACTACACAGATTGCTAAATAATTGATTGTAAATTTAAATCATTAAATACAAATCTTAAAAATTAAATAAAAATTGTAATTGCCTATTCTAATAATGTCCGTATCGTCAGGACGTTAAATAATTTCTATTTTCTTTTCGCCACGGTAAGATAGTTACAAAAGTTTTCCAAGATAGATTTTTTTAACTTCACGAATTGCCGCAATTAGCATTATTCTTTTAATAAGAACTTCCCTCAAATAAAGTTTAAATTCAAAATCATTATGTTACATCAAACACCGTCCCATAAATATAAAATATAATATTTATATAATAGATTATTTTTATTTTATTACAAAATTGATTATAATATTTATAATGAACAATTATTAAATCTATATAAATGCACGCAATCATTGCTTGAATACATATGTATAACTATAATTTTACATTGTTTATTTTTATTCATGTACGAGCAGGTGTAAGAAATCATCGACGTGATTTATGATTTGTTTGCGAAAGCAACGACTCTCTCTTGTGAGCTACCAACGATGGACTTTGAACTCTGCATCTATTTATATGAAATTTACTGTTTTCTTATTTTATTGATTTCACCACATAATTTAAATATTTGCTAAATATACTAAGTTAAATATTTGTTAGCATATTTTAAAATATCTCTACATGTGTACGTACATTTAACTATAAATATATATTTTTTAAACGTGTTTTTTTAATTAATACATTTTTAAAATATTACAATACACATGTTACAGGATATATACATATGTAAAAAAATTGTTTTTGTTTTAAACAATAAAAAAACTTACCGAAACATTTAATGTAGCGTCCTTGTATTGGAATGGATTTTTTCGCGCCTAAATAATTTAATTAAAACTACAACTTATATACAATTGCATTGATAGCTTGACTAATAAACTTATATCTAGCTTAAAATAAATAGAATATCACATTTTTTTAAATATACACTAATTCGTCTACGACACTAATCCCGTTACTACTTCGAAGAGAAAAGAGAATAGATAAAGAACAGCGAAAGCTAATGTGGCCTCGGCAATGGAGTACATTTTCATTGATTTTTTAATTGATGAAAAATCAATAATGTTTAATTTTACAGGCGGTTACCGCGCAAATGTGTTGCGTACGACGTGCTATCAATACGGCTCACTGGCAGCGAATGATCATAATAAATACAACAAGCTCGGTGGGTGTGAGCAGCCTTGAAGGTAGTAATCCGGCAAAATTATATACAACAGACCTTTGTACGTCCGCAATATTATAAATTATCTATTGGATTTATCTACGTATCAACCATACACACCCACAAAGTCTCACTGATAAATTGAATTATTTATGTTTTGCGTCACATGTTCTAGATTCTTTATATATATATATGTGTACTTTACTGGTTTTACGAGTTTATAGATTTCTTTACAGCTTATTATGTTTTACTACTAGCAAGGCTTATTGCGCTTTTGAAACATTTTCCTATACTTACGTACTCATTTGGGGTTTAAAGTAACCTTAATTTATATATTCAACATTGTAGAGTCTTTGTTCGACGTTGCAAAACTGTGGTTTGTGGGTAATCTTATTGAAGGTCGGAGTTTCGTCTCTTTAAGAAATATTATCTGTAGTTACATCAACTTTAAGTAATTATTTAAGACATAGAAGATTAGCTAAGCATTTAAGAAATTAAGACATAAAAGACTAGCTAAAATGGCTCCAATACTCTATTGCTTCCGGCTTCCTCGCTAGGAATGTACCTCTATTATAACTTAATATAAATATGTAAAAAGGCTGTTTTAACTTGATTGAATTCAATTAAGTTATTATAAAAACATGTAATTATTTAGCACTAAATATAAGCATAAATAATGATAATGTACTTACATATATAATTAATCTATTAATTATTATTTAATGTAGAGTTCCTGGAAATTTACACAATAATTAAAATTAGTATTAAATGCAATATCAATTGTGGGTAGAATTTTCTGGAAATTAATAATTGCCTAGTAACCTAAATTTCGCATTTTGATAATTGATAAGTTGATTAAAACAATTCATTTAACGATGATGCCGCTAATTTTAAATAATATTTGTTTATGTGATGCGACAACCCGGCAGGTGCTAATAAAGACTGAAATTCATGAGTTTTACATATGTTGGTACATATACTCGTATATTTGGTTTTATAAAAAATCTGACATAAATATTGGTTGGTAAAATAATGTTTATCGTCCCAAATGCTTCATATTTGTATTATTTCAATTATTTTATTAACAGCAGAGTAGGCAGAGGGAACCTAGTGTTAAGACAATCCGTTCCCCACTTTCTGCTGAATTCTGGAGGCATTACACGTTGAGCAGAATCCCACGCCGCTGTTTACCTCGACAACAGAGCGAAGAAATGAAAAAGTAAATGTAAATAAATATTTCATTCCCATGAGTGAGGGTCGAAACCACAACCGGCGTGTTACAGTCACATAATAAATATTAAGAAACCATTAGTTATATTGGTGGTTCTACTAGAAAGATCGAAAAGATTTCTTCTAGAAACTTGCCTAATGGATTTCATTGCATTACCTTATACTTAATTGCAACATTAAAATTTCCTTCGCAGCAATAGTTAACGAGTTAATTTTAAAGGTTACTCTAATGAGCTGTTTTTAATATTTGTTCTCGAAGCAAATAGTTCTACGTTAGTAAATTATGAAGGTATCAATTTAATATTATCTACTACAATAATATCTTTTAAAGAGACGAATCCTTCAATATTACCTACAGTGCAAATGTATCAGTTACAAAATATAGATATATTTTAAAAATATTTAATTTAATAATATCCAAATGCTTCTACCTATAAAGTAGAACTATATCTTTATATAAACATCGAACAAAATGACTTGCCAAATGTATCTACATAAATACGATTATGTTTCTCTCATGTCTCAGCGCGTTTTACGATAAGATTTTCTTCAATTTTAATATGTTCTTAAAATTATATAACCTATTTAAATTTTCGTTTTATATGTTATAGGCGTACTTTACGTCTATCTAAATAGGTAAATTTTCAAGGGGAGAAATGTCCTTCAATGGTCACCTGTAAGTGATTATAATCCTATAGATGAGGAGATATAAATATAAAAATGTAGCGCAACACTAGTCTGAATGTGAAGAATTTTTAGAGCTTATAATAAAATGTATTCATATACTAATTAATAATATGCAATTCTTTGTAATGGCTCTACCTTCAACATATGTTTTTGTGTAAAGGTTTTATCAATTTTTCAACTTAATTTTTTTATTACTAAAAATACTGAATAATAATAATATTTCAATATAACTATCAAGTTTAAAATTCGAAAAGCTCGTCGAAAAAAAAATTATCCTTTATGATTTATTTATTAATACTACAACACAGATACAAAATGAAATACAGTGTATAAATATATACGTTCAATCGCATTAAAGACTGGTTTTAATAATGTAATGTAATAAAACGATTAAAATAAATATATTTGCATGTTTTATGTACTTCATGAAATTATTGGTACGGAAGCTATTTACATATTTATTATCAATTTATTGTGCTATTTTATTTATGCTGTCACGTTGGAGTCGCCCGTGCCGTGGCGGGCTAGACGAAGTGACAATCAATATAGACACACAGTATTGGATAATGGCCAGCACATCCCGCAACACGATGTTGACATTTTATATAGATTTATAAAATCAAAAAATAAACAGTAGTATCTACTTATAAAGTTTTTAAAATTAGTTACAATTACAAATTAAATATTTATTAATTAACATTTTTGACATTTACATGTTTTTAAGTTCAGACTGAAACTCAACTTTTTGTTAAAAATGTTAAGCTCAAATATTTTTTTTATCTATACTATACGAGTATATAACTCGTATAGGTCCTAGTTTCTGGTTTTCTTATCTTAAGGGCAAAGGTAAGTAGTAACATACAAAACGAATTTGTATGTTTATTTTATCCTCAATTACTATTGAGTTCCATAGATTTTTTCGCGTATAGTAGAACAGACAGAGAGGACACCAGTTAAGACACATTACCCACTCTCCGCCTTATATTCGTTAACGTTGCGTGTAACTCAACGCCGCGTTTTGCCTACCTGCCTGATCTAGATGACAGACCTAGAGCCTCATTGCGCGACGGAGGCCTGTTATTAATTTTTCCATAGTATAGATACATTATTTCCAATTAAATGAAAATTCTTCATTTCCTCGAGTGGGAATCGAATCTACAACCTGTCGTGATAACAATCACACGCTTGTACCGCTCATTACAGACTGGCTATTACATTGTTTTCATCATACACGTGCTATATAATGTTAGTAAGTATATATATTGTTCTACTTGCATATGTACATAGTAATTAATTATAAACCTTTGTTCACTATAATTATTCAGCACACAAAACACGCGAGGTCACGGTATTAAGAATTAATTATTGAGAAATTTACTATTTAGAATACTAATAGAAGTTCACAACCTTAAATAACAAAAATAAATAATTTAATATTCATTTTTGTTATTATATAAATAATAAATATGTGAGTTAAATCTAAAAATAAAACATTTTCTAATCAAATTAGGACATTAGTCGAGCAGGATGTTCCACAGATAACAACAAAGTTATGCCTGTTACAAATATACAATAACAATATAATTTTTATTTTTATAATTCTCAAAATCGAATGGTGTTTTGATCTCAACACGATGTCTAAATTCAGGCGGAAAATCCTGACACTACTCTCTCTGCATGTGCAAACTGATAACTGAATATTCAATTTTTTTTTAAATAAAGAAGGTTATTCTTATTTTTTGTAATTCATCTTATTGTTATGTACTAAGGAATGCTATTTATAGGTATCTGTATTTATATTTATAGGTATCTTAAAAAAAATTAATAGTCAAGGTGATCTACTGACTTGAGCATAAATAATTTCACATTTTATCCCTAGCGAGGTAGTCAGAGAGAACGAAGTGCCAAACGCTTCGGTCTCTACATACTTCTGTCGCATCGTCCACTGTCATCGACCTCTTCGTTCATCATCCGGGGGATCCTCATGTTTTTTACTTCCTTCCTCCAATGTGTTTTCGAAGATCAACCGATAATTCCCCCTACCTATTAATAGAGAGACTAGAGTGATTTGTAATTCGATTTTAAGTATCATTTACAAATATTATTCACCATTTAAGCAAATAATACGGAAATTCAAACGTAATATAAGTGTATACATAAATGTATCCATAAATTTAAGATATTGCGTCAATACTGAACTAATATTTAACAATAAATACAGTTTGCGATGTAATTTAAAAAAATGGCGCAAAAACGTGACATTTTATCAAATTGTTAAAACCTTATCGTTTGTAATGTTAATTACCTTATTAACTTAGCAATTTTTATTAAAGTACCTAAAGGTATATCTAATTAGAGTAAAAATATTATTAAATTGAATAATATGTATTTCAATGTCAGTTATTGTTACTATAACTAGGAAATAAATTTAAAATATGATATAATTTATTATAATAATTACTTAATAAAAAAACCTATTTAAATGTTATTTTACAATCGCAAGAACATTTTAATTTTCTTAATTTTAATGGCTGTTGCATTCAAAAGTATATGTAAAGAATTATTAAAATTTTGCATGTACTGTATGTAGGTGTTGGTATTGAACACGCATATAGCAAGCAAGCAGAAGGATGTTAGTTCCTAGTGTTCAGACACTCCGATCCCGTTTTCCACTTTCCACCGAATTCTGGAAGTAGTGCGTTTATTTTGTGTGGCAGAGCTCAACGCCGCGCTTTGCATCTAGCATTATATCTATTATTATCATTATTCTTTGCCTTTAATTTTCAAAAAATTCTAAATTAAAAAAAAAGTTTTATCAAATATGCTTCAACTATAAAACAATAGGTACGTTTATATCTTTATATCTTTCAGTATATATATCTTTCATTTAATTACACACAAACTTTTAATTACTTTTTTAATTGCAGCAAAATATAAACAATAAAAAAAATGGCCAAATACCCAGTTACTTGTTTTTCAAATGTACATATTAAAACCACATAATAAGAGCTGACGTCGATTCCAAAGTTGAAGTTTTATAATAATATTTGTACAATTTGCAAACCGGAATTCAACACAAAGGTATTTATTTAAAACGTCCTTGATCGCGAATCGCGATATAATTTTATAAATTTAAATTTATGCGAAATCAGACGAGCAAGCTCTTTAAAAACTCTCAAGATTACAATGAAATATGAAATAAATAGATTCTCTATTAAATGCTAATTAATTACATTAACAGTTAAAATTAACTCAGCTAGTCGTAGCGAAATAGTTCATTTCCCAGAAAGGCAACTGAACCCACAGACCTTGCGTATATAGGAAGTCTCGCGGCTTCGCCCGCTTGCTCTACATATTCAATAATTTACTAATCTGCATTACTTTAGTTGTCTAATAATAATATAATTTTAAAAACAATATCTATACCTAAGATATAACTTTTTAAGTTAACTGTTTAAGATATAACTGTTTTACGTATAAACCGATTGAAATAAAAGTAACACTAAATGTTAAGGGAAACTTACCAAAACACGTCAGGAAATTACAATTAAATCGTATCTGAGATTAGCGAGAAAAAACGCACAGACAGACAAAAATATTAAAAATCTTTATTTTTGATTCGACCAATATATATATATATATAATTTTAATATAAGTTAATATACGTTACTAAGGGGATTTTTTTTAATCATTTATTAAGATTTTTTTTTATAAATATTATCGTAATCGCTAATTACTTACCCACGCAAACATTCGGTAGTAATCAGAAAAAAAAAAGATAAAGTAAAATATTAAAAAAAATATTATTCTTATTATAGACAACCAAAGTTTTCAATTATGAATAATTGAAAAAAAATAATAATTTTAAAAAATAAAAAAATAAATAAGCTAAATGGAGTTTACCTATAAAAAATATATTATATAGGAACTTCAGTATTTTAATAAATTCAAATGTGTCTGACAAATTCTGAATTTATTGTAAGTTAAAATGTGAGATAATGCTGAAAAGCGTTATCGTATTAAAGGGTTTTCGTATCTCGATATCTATGATGATATCTGACATATATATGTTTTAGAATTGCGTAATTCTTGATCTATTGAGATATATATTGAGTATCTAATATCTATTTTGTTTATATATACATTATGATTTCTTCGCTCTGGCACCAAAGCAAAAAATCCGGCGTTGAGTTCCGCCACTTAAGGTTTCAGTGGGTAACGGAGAGCCTTGACTAGGTTCCCTCTGCCTACCCTGCTGTGTACAGGATACTGTGTGAAGCTGATTTAATTTTAATTTCTTTATATTTCATATGAAAAATTTCATCTACTTTTTAGTTTTTAGATATACCCCATGGTGGGAATAATTTCTAATCTTAATGTATGTATTAATAAAATATAACAATACCACTTTAGTGTAATAATTTAATAGTAGAAAATATATATAAACTTAATCTATATATATATAAAATCGAAAGGTCGCTCACTCATCACTAAATCTCAGTAACTACATGTGCTAGGAATCTCAAATTTTGCATAGGAGTCACTTATAAGACGTAGGTGCTCGCTAAGACAGGAATTTGCAATATTCGACTTCTAAGGGGTTGTTTTTCGAAAGTTTGTATGAAACTTCGTTACTACAAATGCTAGGAGTCTCAAATTTTGCATGGACGTCACTTATAGGACGAAGGTACTCATGGAGACAGAACTTAATACTAACGTAGTTCACGCAGACGAAGCCGCGGGCGGGCCGCTAGTAATAAATAATTGTAATAGAATTAATTTTCATCATTAATTTTTGATAAAACATACATAATTGGCTTGGCTTATTTTGATTGTAATGTATATAATTAACAATTATCTTAGTAAGTTATCTTAATTGAATTGTAAATCTAAAGTACAATATACCCGTAGTAGGTATACAATATACAACCCGTAGTTATTCATTAAATAATG
>HE671155.1:0-14233 GCA_000313835.2 Heliconius melpomene melpomene | reverse complement strand
TATATTCCATGCACCTTGTGAACCAGAAAATTTTGAATATTTGCAAAAAATATAAACTACAAGACTAAAAAGAATACTTCTAAACCTACATACAAAGTAGAAAAATAGAAAATTAAAAAGTTAGAAAATTTTACCAACAACTTTAACAATTCACCCTCACACCAAAATACGAGATACCAGGGCATCATGAACAACGGGAAAGTATTAATTTCATCACCCATTGTGTTCCCCACTGTTTTCCGCAAGTATTTTCTCTGCCTTAAACAAGACAAGATTTAGCAAAATAAGCAGAAACTGGATGCCAGGAATCTTCATCACGACAGCCTCTATTAACTACTTTAATTATCCACTTGTATTATTAACCAATTTAATAATTATCGAATACAAAAAATCTAATTAAAATTCTCATTACAATTATAAATTACACGTGAGATTGATTATATCGAGAGACAATGATAATAATTACTTTACAAGTCCTCTATATGATCTCCTCCATACTTAGGAAAGAAACTATTTAAGAACTTAGTAGTGAACGGAGTGTCTTAACACTAGGTTCCCTCTGCCTACCCTGCTAAAAAAGAAAAATATTTTGAAGAAAAAATATAAATTTAACGTAGCGGGATTTGAACCCGTGCCTCTTGAAAACCTGTCGTCCTAAGCCGGTTTAAATTTTATATAATTTCTTTCTAAAAAGTATATCTTCAGAATGTCTGGGATTGAAGTTTCCTTCTTATATTCTTCATTCTCATTTATCTCGCTCATTGAGGTTTCTTTCTTTCTTATATTCCGTACACTTTCACTGTACTTTTCGTATACAGTATCAAGGCATCATGAGTGACAAAGAAGTAGAATAAAAGGAAAACTTTTTTTTCTATGATCTCCACTACCACAATAAATTATAGTAATATACAGGGTGTCCATCTATATGGTTTCCAAGTTCACGTCAGTAAATGTTTTAATTATACAGGCTGTTCGTATCTTAACAGGTGTTTTCCTTACTTGCAGGAAAATAAAGTTCAAGGCACCAATATAATGTCATAAACTCATAATGTGGCGGTAGGAAGTTATAAATTATAATATTATTTGTAGAATAATTATCTCGTAACACTAGCTTGCCCTTTGATCCGTTGCGTTGGGTTCCGCCATTCAACACGCTTCAGAATGCCTACTCTGCTACATGCGGGATACAGAGTGAAGCTTAAAGACATTATAAAATACTTAAAAATACATAAAAAATGTCCCGATATTTATGGGGCTGTGAAAAATTCGAAAAAACATGAATGAACATCGATGTTTTTATAAACAAGCAAGCTATTATGATTCTATATCTAAGTCATATATTGTATATACATTTTAGCGGCTATTAAGCAAAATTAAAAAAAAAACCGTTTGCCAAACAACTTTAAAGATTCACACTCAATGCAAAACATTCAGTACCAGGTCAACATAAAACGTTAGAAGTAATTTTGTAGCAGCCAACAACTAACCAATACCAACCAATATATATATATCAAATTAAAAATAGTAAAATGTAAATTATGTATTATGTATGTATTATGTTTTTTTTCATTGAAAAAAAATATCGCTACTTTTGACAGTTCACCCGCACCCCAGAGCACAGAATACTAAGGCATCATAAATTACGAGAAAGTTACAGTATCATCCCCATTCTCACCCCTTTGTAGATGCGCGCGCATGTAGGCGTTCCTATTATAAAGTCGCTGCCAGAAGAACAATCGCTAGACTAAAATTGCATTTATTTATTTATTTATTTATGTCTTAAGGTTATTTATTAATTACCTTCATTGTCAGTTTTAGAACGATATTTTACCCAAAATATCGAATGGAATACATAGCATACAATTCGTTTGAATTCTAACTACGTTGTTTAAATAGTTTTTTAACCTATTTAAACAACGTATTTATTTTATATTTCCTTCCACGCGCCACCGAACTGTGGAATGGCCTACCCGCGGCAGTGTTTCCGGATCGGTACGATATTAGGTACCTTCAAGAAGCGCGTCTATCTCCACCTCAAAGGCCGGCAACACACCTGTAGCTCCTCCGGTGCTGCACGGCGTCGTGGGCGGCGGTGATCATCATCAGGACCCGAACGCTCGTTTACCTTGTCTTTTTTCCATAAAAAAAACCTACAGTTTGTAAACTTTTGGAGGCGCCTTATTAGCCTGATAAAGTACCTATTCTTTTATATTATGTTAACAACATATTTTCTAGTTTAAGTTATGTTTGTTATCATACTTAAGAAGAAAACTTAATAAAGAATTTTAAAAACAAAAAACGTCAGTCAGTTTAAGATAATTTTTAAGAGAGACACCAGTCTGAAATTACACTTGCAACACTCCCCCCATACTCCCCTTCATACTTTTCCTATCATTGTCCTATCCTTAATAAACGCAGATTGGAGGATCTTAAATATCACACATGTATAAGTAAATAAATTGTAAACAAATTGATAATTGTTAGTAGTAATTAATTAACAATTCAATTAAGTAATTAAATTAACAAATTAAATGGTAACATTATATTTTTGCAACAAAAAAAGTTCATTCGCAATTCAAATTTCAATTTAGCCAATGTCAAGAATTCACCCGCACCTCAGAATATAGAACACTAAGGCACCATAAATAGAGAGGAAATAGAGATTCCATTTCGACTATCGTTTCGTTAGTAGTTGCGCGCGCATAAGGGTGGCTGTAATGCCACTTCAAAGATTTCATTAATTCATTTTTTTTATTTCGTAGCTGCACTCCAAAGCTTGGAATACTAAGGTGGAACACGATCGAGGGATCAACTGTTGCTATGGGCAGAGGACCTCAGTCCATTCCGTCCATTTCACCCTCAGTATGTTCAGCGAATTTCAGTCAGAAAAATCGTATTTAAATAAGCTAAGCTTAAAAAATAACTTCCACGGACTTTTCCAGTAGTAATTTTAAGAACTACTGCTATTTGTGTAGAACAATCGCTGAAAATCGTAGGGAATGCAATAACCTAGTGTCAGTAAGTCTTGACACTAGGTTCCCTCTACCTACCCTGACTTACTTGGCTTTATCTAAAGGTGTCATTACTTTTTATATAAGAAACAAACACCTCCATCGAAAGTTATTTTTATAAGTGCGTTTTTGTTAGCTTACTAGAAGAAAGCTCTAAATTGATCCAGAGGTTCTCAAATAACGGCCCGAAAATACGCCAAAATGGTCGCAGAAAAGAATATAACCATTCTTTTCTGCAGCGTTTTTTTTTTCATAATATTTCCTTCCACAAACAACCTTATAAATTCACCCGCACTCCAAAATATGGAGTACCAAGCCATCATAAATTGTGAGGATGTTTAATATCCACCCCCTCAAAAATTGTGGACACCTAAGGGCTGCGCGCGCATGAGGGCGTGTCTGCTATAAAAGCATCGTCACAAGATCATTATACTTTAAAAAAAATATTAAGAGCTAAATAAACTTAAGGCTAAATAACTTTATTTACAAAAACTAGAAACTGTAGGATGATGCACATTCTATTTATTAACTAAGTTTATATTAAACTAGCGGACGCGCGCAGCTTCGCTTGCGTATTTAAGGGTGAATTCTCATAACCCATGAAACATGTGTTCAATGAAATATTTTTAAGAGTCTAAATTTCAAATTTTATAAAAATCGGTGGCGATTTAAAGATTTTTCCATACAAACTTTCAATCCCTTATTTGCACCCTTAGGGGGTGAATTCTAGAAAACGATGAAACACGTATTCAATTAAATACTTTTAAAAATCAAAATTTCAAATTTTATAAAAATCGGTGCCGATTTAAATTTTTTCCCATACAAACTTTGAACCCCTATATCACCCCTTTAGGGTTAAAATTTTTCAAAATCCCTTCTTAGTGGATGTCCAGAATATAAAAGTAAACTTTTGTCCAAATTTAACGTTTCTACCATCAGCGGTTACGGCTGTGCGTGCGTCTTACCTCAGTCAGTGAGGACAAGTCCTTTTATATATATAGATGTACTAGCGGATGCGCGCAGCTTCGCTTGCGTATTTAGGGGGTGAATTCTAAAAAACCATGAAACACATGTTCAATTAAATATTTTTAAGAGTCTAAATTTCAAATTTTATAATAATCGGTAGCGTTTTAAAGATTTTTCCATACAAACTTTCAACCCCTTATTTGCACCGTTAGGGGGTGAATACTAAAGAACCATGAAACACATGTTTAATTAAATATTTTTAAGAGTCTAAATTTCAAATTTTATAATAATCGGTGGCGTTTTAAAGATGTTTCCATACAAACTTTCAACCCCTTATTTGCACCCTTAGGGAGAGAATTCTAGAAAACGATGAAACACGTATTCAATTAAATGCTTTTAAAAATTTAAATTTCAAATTTTATAAAATTCGGTGCCGATTTAAATTTTTTTCCATACAAACTTTCAACCCCTATTTCTCCCCTTTAGGGTTAAAATTTTTCAAAATCCCTTCTTAGTGGATGTCCAGATTACGAAAGTAAACATCTGTCCAAATTTCACGTTTCTACCATCAGCGGTTACGACTGTGCGCGCGTCTTACCTCAGTCAGTGAGGACAAGTCCTTTTATATATATAGATTAGGGAAAAGAAAGGAATATTTTTTTCTAATATCACGGAAGTATAGATTTAATTTTTTATCTAGTTAACATATATTTGAATAAATCGATTCTTAAATAATTTCATTCTCGTACATATAATATTTTTTTTTTAACTAACCTTATGAATTTTTCGTACTTTTGTACTAGAATTAGGTACTTGAAACAGAAAATTATCAGCATTTTTTTGTCGTTCGAAATCTGGATGCTATTTTTGGGATTATAGAAATTTAAAAAGCGATCGTTTTAAATTATTGTATTGTTCAAAAACTATATATATTTAGGACAAAAACCCTATAATTAGGCTATATTTTACAATTTCCTAAATACTTATTTACCTGCTGGGAACACTGAAAATCGCTGAACATTTATATATATATATATATATGTAAGTGAAATGAAAAGATAGTAGAGGTCTATATCTATA
Organism: Heliconius melpomene melpomene; assembly: GCA_000313835.2. Lineage (NCBI taxonomy): Eukaryota > Metazoa > Arthropoda > Insecta > Lepidoptera > Nymphalidae > Heliconius > Heliconius melpomene. The sequence continues at coordinate 9,176 of HE671155.1, read as the reverse complement.
GACTCTTCCCCATTTGATCCGTCGCTCTTATTACACCCCCTGTATAACATGTACATATGTGACACCAACCCAAAAGCACTCTTAGGTATAGCGCGCACTATTGATTTTTGTCACCGTGACTGTACAGTTTTACTATATTAGTTCTTTTTTTAAAAGAAACAAAGTAAAACTCCGATATACCAAACAACCTTAATGATTCACCCGCAATCCAAAATAAGCAGTACCAAGGCATCATAAATAATAAGGAAATACTACTATTACTTGTAATCCATTTCCAAGTGCGCGCGCAGAAGGGGTTGTAAAATCTATATAAAGTCACTTCCACAAGATCTTAGCGAAACTCAAGCTATAACCAAAAGTAAATTAAAATGATCAATAAATAAATATGTCAAAATGTTAAATAAATACTTCGATGCGTCTAAAATTTATTACATTAATATTTAGATATTTTTAAAAAAATAAATTGATAATTTCAAAACAAAAGTTATCGTTATTTACATGCACTAAAAAATTATAACTTTATTGATAGTAATGAATTAATTATTAAAACAATGACGTATCTACTTGTTCATACAATTATTTTGTAATCTTAATTATTATTAAGTACATATTAATAATAATAATTACTAATTAATGGAATAGACTTCTAAATTATCTGCCTTAATAAAAAAAAATATAATGTATTTAAATAATATTTATTAAATTACTAACTATGTATTATGCTATCGTATTGTTACTTTGCTAAACATACATATATAGATTTTTGTATAAAGCGACATGCACGTTGCTATGGCAACGCACATTAATTGATTTTCTGGTATTAAGAAATGCTAAGTAAGATAAATTTAACTCTAGCAGCACTAAGAGTTCACCCTTACTCTAAAACAAAGAGAACTAAGGCACTATAAATATGAAGGAGGTTTTCATCCCCCATTAGCAGGAAAGCGCACGCATATGAGGGTGTTTTCAACGTAAAGGCGCTACCACAAAATGTCACAGAAATTTTAAATAACAAAAAGAACGAATTATATTTTTTTACATAAAATAAAAAAATACTTATTTAATTAATTAATTATTATCTTTTTTTAAATAAAACTTTACGAACAATAGTTATTTTTAAAAATCATCATTTTTTAAAGAAACGAAGAGCTCAAATGTCATTGCATAAATTGTTTTCAGTTAGCTATTTAACTTCAATTTGCATTACCTAAAATATACATTACCTATTTTAAAATTATTTCTAGACATAAAATTATATGTAATTTTTTTCTAAAAAAAAAAACATAATTTTATAATACTAAATTAATAATTTATTTATATATTCTATGCACCTACCTTGTGAACCAGAAAATTGTGGATATTTGCAAAAAATATGAACTACAAGACTTCTTTAACAATTCACCCTTAATCCAAAATACGAGGTACCAAGGCACTATGAGTGGTTGAGAGGTATTTCAACCCTGTTAGCACCAGTCGACCGGTACATGCACGCTCATGGGGGTGTATCCCTTATAAAGTCACTAACAGAAGGTACATTTTACATACAAAACGTTAATAACGAAATAATTTTATGTAATTTAATTAACATAGACTTTTTTACCTGACTGCGCGACGCAAAGAAGGGTTATGTGTTTATTAAGAAAATTAGCAAATCCGGGGCGTCTAGGTCCACCACCTCAATCAACAACATGAAGAATGAATGAATGAAGCACGCCAGCTAGAGCTATTAAGGAATTTAAAAAAAATAAGGGATGAAACAAAATTTCACCCTCACTCCAAAATACAGTATACTAAGGAATCATAAGCTATGAAGATCTTTTTATTTCGTGTGCTCCGCCACCCCCACTTCTACTATGATGCGCGCGCATAGGGGTGTTTCCGTTATAAAGGTTCTTTCATAGGATTTTGTTGAATATTGAATAAAAATCTCGATTTAGATTTCACCTGAAACTAACCTTATTTAAATTTAAAATGGTAAAATAATACAAAAAGTCAATATTTAAAAAAAAATAAAAAAAATGCAATAGAAATAAATACTTTAATTTCCAATATTAAAAAAAGCTATTAAGCTATTAGAAATACGCTAAATTCTCTATATTACGTATTTACAAATACGTAGTTATATCTGCTGTAATTTTTACTTTTTTCTCTGTAATTTTAGCTTTATAAAAGTAAAAGGCAACACCCCCATGCGCACGCATCTTATGAAGGAGTGGAGGGCGTAGGTAGGTTGTAGGGATGCATTTGTAGTTTCTAGTCGTTTATGGTATCCTAGTACTCCGTATTTTGGTTTGAGGGTGAATTCTTAAAGTTGTTGGTGGTAAGAAAGAGATGGTAAAAAAAACCACAGTTTAAATTAATTGACATAGCTGCTCTCTGCTATTTACCTATATATCACCAAAATTAATTTGAAACTTGAACTTAAACTATGAAAAATAATGAATAATTAATTTAATTAATTTATTCTTAATTAAGTAGGTACTTAGGTAATTTGTATATTTTTAATGAGCAAATTTAACTTATTCCAAAACTGGCAAAATAAAATAAATATCCACCATTTAAAATTATATTTATCTACAACGACTACATAAGCAAAAACAATATATTATCTATGTATACTTATTTGATTTCTTTGTGTGCCATATTTTTATTTTCTTATAAAAAGTTCAATGCGCGCGCTTTTCTTGACGCATAAAATGGTAACTTCTTTGTCACCTATGTTGCCTTAGTACTTTGAATTTTGGCGTGAGGGTGAAATAGAGTTCATGGTACTTGTTCCTTAGGGAACCGTTGTGGAAGTGATTTCTCCTTCTTCTTCATAAAATGAAAGCCTTTGAAGGAAAAAAAACAATTACAGTACGATCGATGAGTCGTGGAAAATAATCAAGAAAAATTCTCCAACTTCAAAGCGACCACGACACAACGACAGTACTGTACGTCCATACTTTCAACATAAAAAAGGGAAAAAGAAATCTCTTGACAAGTCATTCATAGGAAAGAGTAAATATTTTTTTTATTCTTCTAGCAACATTATTGAAGAAGAAAAGGATTTTTTAATAGTTCACCCCAACACCAAAACATTGGGTACCAGGGCACCATGATAGACGTGAAAGTTAATTTTTGCTAGTAACCATGGGTAATAAACAAGGCATGCGCGCGCACGGGGGCGTGCCCAATATTAGCTGCTATACCATTCTGTCTCCTATCTCTAACCTTAAGACACTCCGTTCCCCACTTTCTGCCGAATTCTGGAGGTAAGACGTGTTGAGGGGCAGAACTCAACGCCATGCTTTGCCTCGATACCAGATCGAAGTAAGGGATATATCTGGGAACTGCTCTGAAAGCTTCATTTTAACATATATATTTTAAAAAGAAGTAAGGAATTAATTCTTTATATCTTTCATGAAAATAAGGCAATTAAAAATAAAATATAAAATATTTTTATATAAAACAACGAGTTTTTTTAACTTTTTTAAAATTAATTATTTAATCTTTAGTTATTATGGTTTGCACCTTGTATTCAAAATGTAATACGTAATAAAGTGTAAATTTTATTCATATTTATATAATTGCATAACACCTACAAATAACATGTGTGTGTTAATTAACTCTCCTTATAATTAGTATCTATGTGTATATTTTGTATATTTCAAAAGTAAATATAATATACATTATTTGTTATTTCTTTACTCATAACCCTATGACTTTGAAATGATATTAAAATTTTAGTAACTAGGGAAAAAAAGAACTAGTTAGCTTAGTCAGGTTAACGAATAAAAAAAACCTTGCCTTAGTTAATGTTAAGTATTAAAAAGAGTAAAAATCTCCTCATATTAACTGAAAGGTATTCATTCTTATAGTAAACTGAACGTATTTCCTAATTCATTTTTCACTGTAAACAATCTAAAAACATGTAGAAAATATTAAACATTCACACATCACATCTTTTATTAAAATGACTTGCACTTTTTGCTTCCCCATATGAGAATCGAACCCCGTTGCGTTGCGTCAACCGTTGCGTTTACGGTCATGTGCCACGACGGTCTCTAACTGCATTTAATATGACTTTTTTTTTATGGAAAAAGGACAAGGCAAACGAGCATTCGGGTTACCTGGTGATGATAACCGCCGCCCACGACCCCGTGCAGCACCAGAGGAGCTACAGGTGCGATGCCCGCTTTTGAGGTGGAGATATACGCGTTTTTTGAAGTTACCCATATCGTACCGACCTGGAAACACTGCCGCGGGTAGGCTATTCCACAGTTCGGTGGCGCGTGGAAGGAAATTCCTACGAAACCGCACAGTAGTGGAGTGCCACGCATCCAGACTTTTCAAAAGGTCGATTGAGATGATAAATAAATACTATATAACACTTAATACTTACGTAACTTAAATGAACAAAAAATGCAGGACGTGTTATATTTTTTATTGAATTCCCCTCTGCTGACTTTACTTCTGTGAAACTTACGGAAAAGTGAAAAAAAGACTACCTACAATCTTGTAGATTAGATTAAAAATAAAATTTAAATTGTTTTCGTTTTCCTGTTCTGTATGAAAATTGTGGCAATGAGTTCAACTCAATAATCATTTCTCATTTTTACCATCAAGTTCTCTTTATCTAGCTTCAACAAAGCTGATAGTCCTCAAAATTTCAGCTTTGCTAAAATGACGTAGGTCTGGCGGCTCTGGTATCTTGGGCTATTATGTTGTAAATCTACTCTTACTTAGTAGGTATATAACATAATATCTTGTTAAATAGCAGCGTTTTACCTGAAATAAAACGTTTATTAATTTACTTACCTTATTCGAAGCTTATTAAATGAGATAGGCACTACGTTTCCCGCCTGTACTTCCTTCTTAGGCCACGCCTTTTTCCCCTGACGTCACTTCCACTTGGCAGCCCCTTCCTTTTGACAGCCGTGTGTAAAAATATTCATTGCGTTTTAGTAAACACCAGGTAGCGATTAATCGTAAGCTTCGAATAAGGTAAGTAAATTAATAAACGTTTTATTTCAGGTAAAACGCTGCTATTAATTTGACTGTCCCTTATTCGAAGCTTATTAAATGAGACGTGTTTGTGATCGCCTGGTGGAAGTGACGAACGCCAATGTGATAGCAGTATAGATCACTTGAAGACTGTAATACTAGAGTAGTACATAGTATAGGTATATTGAATGCAATATAAACTAGAAAATGTCATAAGGCGTATTCTAACAAATCTACTTTTATATGAAATCACAAACATTGAACTCTGTGTGAAAGCAAATTTTATGAGAAATAAATAAAAAGAAAAATTGTTATTATAAAAGTATAACTAGATATTGCTTTCTCATTTTAATGAGAATTTTTATTACAATTATTCATACATTTATCATCAAAATATAATAAACATAATTATTCAGGCAATAAATCACCTAAATTTATCAATCACACGATAGGATCAAACAATTGTGTCACTGATTCTGTATTTATGATTAGATTTTTCAATCGCAAATAATACTATGAAAAGTACTATTAGATCGCAAATTTCCTTAAGCTAGAATTTCGTTGACGGTTCAATTGTCAAACCAATTTTTCGAAACAACCGCAGATCTAATGCTTTCGGAGATAGCTGACACTCCCGCATCCTTAAACAAGGATTTGACCTAACCGCCTATTAATGTACGTGACGCGGGTCTGGGCTCACCTCCAATATTGATAAAAAGGTTAACGATTGCCTTCTCCGACGTTCAAGTAATGATTTTGTTAATTTTTTCTTAGAAAACGGGGTACCGATTTTCTTCATTTTCCTTATTAGCCAATAATTTACATCCTGACTACAGATTTATTACGTACAGACACGTAATAGAATCGGATTGACCCAAATGGTGGCCAAAAACTATAGAATTATCGTCAAGGGTGTAATTGTCTGAACCTACTGTTAACAAAGTCAAGTCATGAATTCTTCCTCCTGAACAAAGTAATAGCAGAGCAGCTGTATGTCTTTGCACTTGGAAAACATTAGTTTTGTCTCTATTTCAAATTGGGGCCTTCATATGACTGAGGCTTACACGCGCTATTGATTTCAAAATGTGCTTTACAAGTTCATGGGAACTAAGTTGACCTGATAAATTCGGATGAATTGAAATGATGAATTCGGATGCGATTTATGAAGCAAAACAGAAGTATATGATAATTTGAAGATTAATGATGTAGATCTGACAAAAAAACTAGCAAATTCACTAATTTAAGCAAAACTTAAGGTGATTTATTTTGTAAGATCTACACTAAGAAATCTTATCGTTTCCACGCGATATGATAGACCTTACGTGTTGATGAACGCCAAGATTTCCTCAGAAACTTCAACTGGTTAAAGTTCCTTCCATCTAGTGCCGCAGACCGCCACACTATCAGACCTCCATTGTCATTTCGAACAATTTCGGAGGAGGTAAGCTTGTGATCATGTCTACGAGAACTTTGTCCAGGCGAGGAATCATGCATGGTCCTGCTAGGGAAGCTTTGACATCCGGGTGCCAAGATATCCGTCTCCGGCGAGGGACTATAAAAAGATAGATTCCATGAGCCTGGTTAGATGACACAGTATCTTGGGAATAAGAAAAACGGTGGGATAACTACGCTAGATTGAAGTTCCAAGTCCGGGAAAAACGCCTCATGAAAAGCACACCAAGCCTGATCGACGTTTAGATCCAGTGAGACGTAATTAGTCACTACATGAGCTCGACTGAATGCGAACAGGTCTATAAATGAAATTCCCCATTTATGAAAATTCTGTCCGTGCAATCGTGTGTCAATTGCCACTCGGGTCTCTCTTGCAGCCTTGATAATCCATCAGCGTGATTGTTATAAATTTTAGGAATATAAAATAGCTTTCATATGAAGATATTCATTCTGGTGAATATAAGAAAGATAATCACCAAATGCATTTGCATCTGGTGAATATCTAGAATCAGAAACACATCGGGTGTTTCTTATTCTAGATATTCACCATGTTAGATTCATGAGAGATTCTAATTTTGTTCCCCCTGCATGACGTAGATGCGCTATCACAGATCTGAATGAGAACAGTACTGCGTTCCTATTCTTTTTGATTGCAATGGAGACGGCGCTCTGTTTGTAACCATAAGCCGGCAAGAGTTATATTATTTAGGCAGGCTCCCAATGCCACATCCAACACATCGGTAGTGAGAAAATGAAGGGGTGGATCGAAATGAATAGATGTTGACCGCCTGCAATTTTGTAGCCACCAAAGCAGATTTTCCATTCCAGTCAAAGGAATAGCGTGAAGTATTTTAGTTCATAGCCAAAAATTTTGCTCAAGAATTTCAGAAGTGCGCGATAGTTGAGCTTGCCCCTGGGTACTGGCAAAATTGAGAAATCTCGACAAACTGGCAAAAATTGAGAATCCCGACAAACTGGCTAACAAACCTTTGAAGATTTTCTGAGGCTTGTTCGTTGATCCGTCAACACTTCGTTTATTGCTAATACTAAAGGGGTAATTTGTCTGCAGATAGACACTTTGTTTGTCCAGGGATTCCAATGAATCCCCAAAAACACTAAGCTCCTCTCTGCAACCTTGGACGATTTTTCGAAATTTATCACCCATCCTAGTTTCTTTAGAAAAACTATCATTTTCTGCACATGCTCCTGGATGTGGAGAGGATGTTTTTGTCCTGGTTGGCTGACAGAAAATCGCCCAGTAGACGATAATTCTTATTGCTTGCTCTCTGAGATTTCGAGTCATCCAATTCGTTATTGCTGCAAACGTTTGTGGAGCCATACTCAGCCCGAATGGTAAGCAGGTCATCTCCAGGGGATCCTCGGTATAATAGAGACGCAGAAATCTCGTGTGACTTTACCCAATAGGAAGGTGAAAATAGGCTTGTGAGATGTCTATTTTGAACAACCAATCTTTCGGTTGTATCAAATCTCATATGCGCTGAACATTTACGAGCTTGAAATAGCGCGTCATGACATATTGTCTTAAAGCCTTTAAAATGAAAATTGGTCGATATGAGCCGTTGCTTTTGGAACCAGAAACATTGATGATAGAAAGCTTGGAGAGTCGCTTTTTATCTTGCTTATGATCTGAATCATGTTAATTGATTCGGGCACGTGTCATTTTGAATTGACGGTACCGAGGTACACCAGAGGTGGCTTTAGACTGAAAGGTATGCGATACCTCAATATTATTTTTAGGACTAGGTTCGGAGCCCCTAGACAAGCTCATTGATCTCGACAGTACGCCAGAAACTAAGTCAGAAACTCAGACTTTTATTGTCTTTACTTTGAGGAGACGGTGATAACGGTCGTTTTTGTCCAACCTTACCTTGATCACGTTGTCTCGTGTTTTGTCGAAGGGAACTTCCCTTATAACAACTTTGAAAATTGCGATTATTCGGTGCGGCCGAATTGAAATGAGCAACAAGGTAGCATGTAGCTGGTAACTTGACAATCACCTTGCGGAGGGGCTGCATGAGAGCAATGTGGATGCGGGTAACTGCGGTTACACCAAGCTAAACCCTGCGAGAGCTAAAAATTTCGATTGAGCCCCTGCAAGGGGCCGTGTGACTTTTTAGAGCTGCCTTCGAGGCAGAAGTCACATTTGTTTTCTGGGCAGGCTGCATGAGGGCAATGCGGACGCGGGTAACTGCGGTTACACCAAGCTGAACCCTGCGAGGGCTTAAAATTTCGATTGGGCCCCTGCGAGGGGCCGTGTGACTTTTTTAGAACTGCCTGCGAGGCAGAAGTCACATTTGTTTTCTGGACAGGCCAGAAACACTTCTTAATTCCACCAGCACGTTCTAAACTACAGTAAACTTTTCTGCGCTGAAAAAATTAGTAGCTGACGGAGGAACCTTGCGAAGACCGGATTTAGCAGCCAAATCCTCAGCCGACGGCCACAGATTAATTGAATTAGATCTGTGGAGCTTTTATGAAAAACGCCAGATGATCAAAGAGCGCTTATTTAAACGTCATAGTTCGACAGGACGCAATCTTTCGCCCACGACAGTAGATCCCGTAAACCATTTTGTAAAGCTTCCATTTGCTTAAAATATATACATGGTTAAGACAGCATATGTCTTGTCGACGTGATTGAGATTCCGAGGGGTTTCATAAGAACCTGTTCAGTTCCGTAAAGCCCGGAGAAAATTGTACAATTTATTGACAGTCCGCGT
>HE671154.1:80743-92027 GCA_000313835.2 Heliconius melpomene melpomene | reverse complement strand
CGTGCTAAAAAGATAAATGAAAATAAATTAATAAGAACGCAGTTTCACGCGTTTTCCCGCATAACACGGTAGAGGCAACCTAGTGTTAAGACACTCCGACAATTTTGGCACGGTTATTCAATATAATATAAAACAAACGACATCAATTGAAAATTGTATGAATATATTGATTATGTTTCTTTCAGTCTTTGTTAACGTTGTATACTCATGTTGTTGAAACTCGATTGGACTTAGTTCTAATAAATAAATAATGAGGTCTATTAGGTATTATGTCGATATGGATCGATACAACGGCAGCTATCATATAAGTAGTTATGTATGGTAAAAAGAACACGATAAGAATATTAAATTAGATATCTATAGAAAGAACCTTGAAGGAAAAATCAACACAAAAGTTTTTTACACGCGTAGCACGGTAGACAGGGTGGTGGAACCCAACGCAGCATTTTGTCTTGCTATGTTAAATTTTTGTTACATTTAGGAGGTTTTCCTCCAGAATTCGGCGAAAAGTGGGGAACGGAGTGTCTTAACACTAGTTTTCCTCTGCTTATCCTGCTGTGTGCGGGATACAGCGATAAAAAATAATCTCTGTAATTCGGCGGAAAATGGGGAACGCAAGTGTCTCTGTAGGAGGGTTTTAATACTAGGTTTCCAGGTTTCCTCTGCCTACCCTTCTATATACAAAATACAGTGTAAAGATAAAAAAAAATTCTTTCAGTTTCATCAAGAACATATGTCCAAATAAATAGATACAAACTTACCACATATAATATTTTAATATTCTCCCGTAAAGCTCCAATACATCCTAATATAGCAGTTACCACCAGCGCTAAACCCAATGTCAGAAGAAAAGATAGGACTCCACGGGACAAAGCAGACTGTTCCGCCTGTGCTTTGCGCTCGCGCATGTTGATTACGCAGACAGCCATTAGCACTAAGCCGAAGAGCTGGAAGAAAATGTATAACGACTTAACACTATATATTTATGTATTTTTATGTAAAATCTTATATATTTGATAGGCTGACGGAAAGTATGTAAAGACTTTTTAATATTGGCTAGTGTACTTCCAGTTTGTATTAGGTTTTCAAATTTAGATATTGAATTTTATTCCGAGTGAATAGGGAACTTGGCACCCGTAAATGGCTCTCATTTCACGTTTATGTTTTTTATGGGATTCATATATTTTTTTATATTTATACTACCTTGTTGTATCTACCCTGGTATCAAACATCAAGTTTCTAGGAGGGTTAGGTTTTTTATGAATCAGTAAGTCGGTCTTTTTAAGCGTTTGAACTAAATTATTGAAATTTTATATACATAACCTAGGGAGTTTCAATGAATGTGCTAAATTCCATGCATGTAGACTAACTGGCTTCCGATTTATAAGGGGTTCAAAAGTAGTTCGATATAGTTCATGTAAAATACACTTTTTACTTAGCTGTGCACGCTGATGCGTGTTTTGATCGATGTATTTTATTATGAAAAAGCTAAAACAAAGAAAAGCTTAAATAATACTTTTTACTAAGCTTTTAATTGCAACGTTGTGCGTCGCGTGCATTAGTTCGTAGTACTAATAAGCGTTTCATTGTATTCACGATATGAAAGTGGATTCTTTTTTGTTTACCACTTATTTTATATACTTACAAGTATACGTATACTTACAAATATACGTGACTCTTATTGTTACTTTAAGTAAAAATTGTAATATTTTTATTGGTTTTACGAATAAGTCTTAAATTTAAAGTTACCAAACAAAAGTGGGGAACAGAACAATTTACGATTTTCTTACAAAATTTATATTATTCCTACACACACTGGTGCTGTCAATTGACTAACAAAGAAAAATTAAATAACGTTATTACATAAATATAAATTATTTTTATGTTCGTTTCATTAAATTATTTTGCACTAAAGTAATTCAAAAAAATAAATCATATAGCAATAGCAAAATATAAAGACTAACAAAGCTCAAGAATTCGGCCAAAATTGGGAAAAGGAAGTGTCTTAATGAGAATGGAGAGTCTACCTAGTGTTACTAGGTCCCAGGTGTCCTCTGCCTACACTGTTATGTGCGTGATACGACATGAAGCTAAAAAAAGCTTTAGACCTTAGCGTGTCGCAGTAGCACAGTGTCTGACTGTAAAGGTGGCAATTGTGAGATCGATTCCCACTTGGAGTAATGAATTATTTCCCTCGTTCTGGTAACTAGACAAAGCGCGGCGTTTTGTTCCGCCACCAATATACAATGTTTTAAAAATGGAGCCAAAAGTACAAACAGAAAAAAAGTTTAAAAAGTTTAAAAAGTTTAAAAATAAAAATATGGCATCAACATACGAAGTAAAACAAAGAAACTCACAATAAAAATTATATTGAAGAGAGCGATAAAGAACTTCATACACCTAATACTTCTAGGCTTCATCTTGAATTTTAAATTGTAATTAATAATTTCTACAAAATTACTACAATTTCATGGAAAGTCCACCTTCGATGGTGCTAGGAGGGTAAATGAGCCATATCGATCATTGCATTTGACGACTCGCTTCGACCATTAGGGGTGCGATCGAGTGATAAGCGAAGCGTGTTCAGTGATTGTTTTTTATTTCTATTATTTTTAAACTTTGCATGGGGTGTTATTTTAAATGGGAAATGACGTCACGTTACGGTTTCAACCGGTGGTAGATTTTTAACTGTGATTTTAACTTTTGTTTGGTTGCTGTTACTTTTATTTTATTTTTAGAACTATTAGAATGTTGCGTTTATTTTGTCTAATGGTATTTATATCCGATATGTAATTATTGTTGTAGGTTACTTTAGCCTCAGTGTGGGCAGAGGGGATCTAGTGATAACACACTACGTTTCTGTTTAAGACACCTTCGTTCACGAATTTCCGCCAACTTCGTGAGGCATTGAGTTGAATGGTGGGACTCACCGTCATGGTTTACCAGAGCGAGGATATGAAAATACTAAATATGGCATTCTCTCGAGTAGGAATCAAACTTACAACCATCTGCTTTACAGACGCACGCATATGCCCTTGCGCCACAAAGTCTAGGAAGCCTAGAAAGCCTAACGGTTCTTATCCAAAATATTTTTCATTTTACAAGGAGTAAGACTGAAGAAATTTTACAAAAATTAATCTGGTGAGTTGATTGTAAGAATTGAATTCTCAGCATTACCCTCTACTCCTAGTATACACTTCAAGTGTCTCCTAGTATCTACTCCTAGTATACCTACACTTCAAGTGCAAAGACACCCCATTTTCCACCTGCCTTAAGGATTGATTTGTCTTCTGCAAAGAAAATGAAGCCAATCGTGGCACGGGGGCACGAGCGTATGATTGTAAATGCGACAAGTTGTGAGTTCAATTCCCACTCTAGTAAATTAACTTTTTAATATTTCCATTTCTTCGCACTGGTGTTGAGGCAAAGTGCCACATTTAACTTTGCCACTCATCACGCAATGCCTCTAGAATTTGGCGGAAAGTGGGGAGTGGAATGTCTTAACACTAAGTTCGTTCTGCCTACCCTGCTATATGCGGGATACAGCGTGAAGCTGAAGGGAAAGGAGAAAAAAATGGAAATAATTCATTCTCCGATTGGGTATCGAACCGTCTTGATATACAGTCAATGGCTGCTGCGTTATAGTGGTTTCATATTTTTGTATGTATTATGTATGAGTATACAAAAAAAAGGATAAAACTGATATTTTAAGACTATTACGCCAGATTCTTGGACTGTTGCACCAACGACGTCAATACTGACGTTAAATTCTTGAATTTTTTATAGTAAGAAAATCTAGAGCGTGGGAAAACAGGTGTAGCTTTTCCCCATAAATGATAAACGTCTTTGTTTCGATACTTCGGTACTATCAAATGGATATAGCTCTTATTCGTATGGTTTTACGATCCATTATCGTATATTAAAGTAATTATTCTAGTATTCTAGTATACCACTAGATACTAGTGGTCTTATTAAGTAGTAAACATTCAATTTAGGTTTTGAGTTATAGAAATCAATAATTTCATTTAGCTTTGTGACCAGGTAGATATGTTTTGTAGTTGCGTTATACAGCTGTTTCACGCTTGTTCACGCACAGCGGGATAGGCGGAGGTATATAGTACAGTATAGTATATTATAGTATAATATAGTAGGTTATAGTAGGTACAGTAGGGGGATAATATTTTGCATTTGAATATAAATAGAAAAATTGTTTTATTTTCAAGAAAAAAAAAAAGTCGGTAATGAGTTCCGCCAAATGAAAGTTTTTTAATGGATAAAAAAGTATTTTAACACTAGAATCCCTCTGCCTACCATGCTAGGTGCGGGATATAGCATGAAACTGGACAAAAGTTACCAAAAAATCTTTGTCATCACCAGAATTTAGATTTAAACATTTAGACATTAAGGGTTTAAAACGCTCTTATTACTCCTACAACAAGCTAAAAGCAACACTGAATTTTTTTTTCTCCTTTTTTTTTGACATGTAGAGGGAACCTAGTAGCTAGTAGTAATTAAGACGCTGCATTACTCAAGGCCGCTCGCTCTTCATATAATATGGAAGTACATTGATAGTACGTACATAGTACTTATAGAAACAAAAATGTTATCTGTAAACTGTAAAATATAGTATTTAAAAAGGTAAATTAAAACAACATTGTTATATAAGATATTTATTAAAATTTATTTCTATATAAAACAGTATACTCCGTCAGATGAAATAATCTGAAAATTATTATACGACATAATGCCGAATAAGCAAACGTCAAAGACAACAAAAAATGAAGGCAAAAAGAAGATTTTAACTCCAAAAATAATTTTTTCTATTTTGTCTTAAAAAGCTTCATTAGCTCTCTTGCTATACTATTAATTGAAAAAAAAATAGCTACTAAATATTATATATCTTTTTATAAAGCCAATGTCCTGCCATGTGGATTTGACCTGCCATGAGTTGCCAAATATCCTATAATTGATAAGCTTAAGCTTGATAAGATTCGTATAAGCTATACGTTTCATTCATTTGCTTTGTCTTAGACAAACTTAAGTTTCCCATCAAAGTAAACGAAAATAAAAACAACTTTTATGTGTGAACCGTTGCTCTTAACAAAAATGTACATATTAACTATAATTTTATATTTATTATTAAGTTAAGTATTTACTAATATAAGTTATTAATATAATATATTATTCGAGTGATAAATAATAATTAATTAATATCGAATAGTTTGTTTGTACATTTGTACGTCGCTCCTCACGTTGTTCGCCACCCACATGGCTAACAGCATACCTGCAGCCTGAAAAAACATTTTTATGTACTTTAAAGACATGTTTTTGTAGTTATCAAATCATAAATAAAGTAAAGTATTTGGCACAGATTCTGCAAAGTGGAGTAGGTTAAGCAGGAAGGCAGACCCTGGCAACATACGCCGGGATTAATGCCAGGAGGAAGACAAATTATTTGGCATTGCGTAGAGACAGTACAATAGACAAGAGGCCTATTCAAAACTAAAACTAATAGTTACTAAAATTTTAACCTCAAACCAGAAGCTTGTGACGGCTACGCCAAGTAGCCAGTCCGCATCAGATTTTAATGCATAAAGTACCTCATCTTCACATCCTTCTGTATAATAGCTCGAAGATCTAACACAAGACAAAAAATACATAAAAATAGATTACAGTAAGAACAGTGTTCATTCTATTAATTAGTTCAATTTTCCTCAAAATCCGTTCTGGTTTTGTTGAGGTATGCATGCTATTTAGGATTCAGTTTCTAAGCTGATAAATTAAATGTTTCTATTATCAGGTATTTCAATTATTCTTTTTTAGCTTCACGCTTTATCCTTTATCTCAACATGTCTGTTGGCAGAAAGAAGGAAGCGTCAAACGCTGCAGTCTCTGCATACCTCTTTTGTCACGCTCTTGATTTTTACGTGACCTCCTCCAGTATTAACGATACTGTGTTCTCGAAAATCAACCGAGGTCTCCATTAATTCTCTTTTAATTATAAGGCTCACCTGATATTTAACAGAGCCTTTTTTCAATCTGATTTTAAAATTTAAACTTGTGTATTACTTACTCAATGCATGCACGGTACATTTGTTGTCTCGCGAATGCAGTTCTAGCTCGATAGGCACGAGGGCAACAAGATATGCTGATATGTTTCTCCATAGCTATATAATCTTCAGGGCCATTGAGGCCACAACATCCATACTGAAAAAACATTATAGATTACTTTGTAGATATGCAAAGGAAACTTAGAGTAAAAACTCTCTGTTACTCATTTTTCGTCTAATTTTCGAGACTTAGTGTTGAGTAATGGGAATGGAAGTGGAATCTATCGCAACACGCTGTCTACGATGCCAGATAAATAAAAATATTTATTATTATCACGCTGTATCACGCACATAGCAGGGTGGATTGTGCAAAAGTGGGAACCTAGTGTTAAGGCACTCTGTTCTCCACTACCCGCCGACTTCTTTAGGCATTATCGAGTGGAGGAAGAGAAAGAATTATTTTAATATACTATATTTTTATTTTTTGTATTTTTTTTCTTATTTTTAACCCCGAATGAACAATGTGCAAAGTTCATTAAAGTTGGCCACGACTTCCCGACCGTACTCTACGTACCGTAACTTGAAGGTCGTCCCATAATTTATTATGTGGAAGATCGTCATCTGTTGTATTTTTGAAGAAGTCCTCCCTCAACCACTCTGTCACTCTGAACTGAAGGCTGTAGCGTTGTAAGGCTACGTACACGGCTATCAACATTTGGAGTACCACCATCATCATAAGAAACGCTATATACTAGAAGAGAAGAAATCAAAATTATAGAACTTTACAATTTTTTCATGTACTGCCAAAATATGTTTACATTCAAGAAATTGTTATTGAAAATATGCATTTCGAAATAGCGTATAGATATTCATTTCAAGATGTTATGGCACTTTTAACTGAAAGCGCGAAGGTTGTGAATTTGATTCTCATTAGGGGAAATTAATTATATATTTTTTATTTCCTCACTAGAGCAACAAGACAATGCGCTGTATTGAATTTCGCTTGAATTGCGAAATGTCTCAAAAATTGGAAGGAATTTGGGAAACGGAGTGTACCGCACCAACTACTCAGATGTGTTATCAAAAAACTTATTAAATAGTTTTAAATTTATTTTCTAAAACCGGCGTTTCCGCTACCAACTTTCTCCACGTATCTATATTTATTTTATTTATCTATATATATAAAATCGAAAGGTCACTCACTCATCACGAAATCTCAGAAACTACAAGTGCTAGGAATCTCAAATTTTGCATAGGAGTTACTTATAGGACGTAGGTGCTCGCTAAGACGGGAATTTGCAATATTCGGGGTAAGGGGTAAGGTTTCGGGGTAAGGGGTTGTTTTTGGGGTCGAAAGTTCGTATGAAACTTCGTTACTACAAATGCTAGGAGTCTCAAATTCAATGCTAGAGTCTCAAAGACGTCACTAGGACGTAGTCATTGAGACAGAAATTAATAATAACATAGTTCACGCGGGTGAAACCGCGAGTGGGCCGCTAGTAATTAATATAACCTGAACTAAAACAACAACACAACTTACAAAATAAAGTATTTTCACATTTTCCCTTATTGCTCCAGCCGAACCGAAAGCAGCGACAGCGATCAACAACAAACAAGCTAGTATGATGATCACATCTCCAATGTAAGTTCCACTTGCGCGCTCCTCACCATATGTCTTCACAATCCTGGTGTCCACCACCGCAAATATGAGGGTGCATAGTGCTAAAAGCTAATAAATAATAGTTATACACTAACATATAAAATAATTACAAACCTATAAAGCCATTTTTTCGAGGAAAATAAATAAATTATGTTTGCAACTAACTACAACAATGAAAACTTCATTAAAATCGGTTGATCCCGTTCCGAGATTAGCATGCACAGACGCACAGACAAACCGACAAACAAAAAAAATACTGTTTTGGGTTAATACGTGCCCCCAATAACAAAAAGAAAATGCTCCCAACAACAGATTTTCTCATATATCTCCCATGTATAGACAGTAATCAGTTACAATTTTATTATGTTTATGACAATAGTAACACCAAAAGAACGGATGACGCTAACATTTAAACCCTCAAAGAGGACCCTTTAAAGGGATGCGTATTCACCTACAGATGTTAGATATAGTATAACCTCGCTAAATGTCTAGTTTAGTAAACTCTATTTTCTCCTCTCTTTTACTTACTATACAGCATCCGTTCAGAACTAAGAGTAGTGTTTTAGCACAATTTCGACTGATCGCTGCGAAGTTCACAATCATGTTGTCTGAAACTACAGGGTCAACTGAGTGGCACTGAATAAGCCTGTACAATTCTATAGAACGCTATGGTCAATGTATAGTACTTACAATTATAAAATGTATGTACGCAAATATATGCTACGTGATATAACTATTTAAGTGTTATATTGCTATGGTGGCATATAACTTTTAAGTATGTTGGCTATGAGAGAGTAAACAGGTGTTATTTTTAAAAGGTAACGTTTTAAATAATCAATAATACCCCGCTTACTGCATTAATACCTAATGAGTCGCACGATATGAAGTTAGTTGGGAAAAGCAATATAGTAAGAGAAATAAACTAACACCGTCTGGTTGTGTGTGCGACGGTATGTGGGTTCGATTCCCACTCGGGGTAGTAATTACTCTCATGCTCTCTTACCAGAGTGAGGAAATAAAAATAAATAATTTTCCCGCTAGAGTCGCGTTTATACGCTGAGCCATTTGTATGTTGTTTTCAGATATTTTAAAAAATATATATTTATTGCATTTTGATTGTATTAAGCAAACAAATATTTTTTTAGAAAAATCTTATTTATTAAAAACAAATATAAATTACTCTTGTGCTGCTGATATGTAATACGTAAGTACATACTTTCGAGATATTTCTAAAGTAAAACAAACATCTTTAGTTTAGTCTATAAATAAAAAAATATAAATATTTAAATTACATTTAGTCATTACTTAATTTCAACAAAATCATTAATACATACAAAAAAACTATTACTCGTATTAAGTCTATTAACAAAACAGCTACATCTATACAATGCTATACAATGCTATACTAATGCTATATAAATGCTATATCATGTGCAGGAAGGTATAAATTGTAAAATAAGGCATGTTGTAATACAAATATATACTTAAATTACATTAAATTAAGTTATTATCAACATAAACAAAAAAACTTAAAAAAACAGATCAAGTTCTTTACGTTTTCTCTTTAGAACTTCTCACTGTAATATGAAGGCAACAGCTACAAGAAGAATCGTCATTACAGAAGTAACTGTATACTTCGAAGCTTCGTTTCTCTCCCATCCTGTCACAGGGCTCCTGAAAGTTATAATATTATATTTAGATACTCATATATTTATTTTTTAATTATAGGCTATTGTGTCACAGTGAAAAGACAAAGAGGAGCGTAGTGTTCCGTCACTTAGTACGCATCGTCTTAGTAACATGGTGGAGAAATATTTAATTCCGCCGAGTGGGAATCGAGCCCACAACCATCATGTTTACAGTCAGATGCCTTTCCACTGGACCACAATGGCAGCAAACAACTTAATATAACAATATGACGAGAGCTATGAGGTCACGTGCCCTTATGGCCAACCATCCCCGATCTCCCCTACTGCACGGAGCATGAAAGCACTCACTGACTGCACTTAAGTTAGCGGTAGATGGATGCGCAGCATTTATATTTATAGGTATTGCTGACAACAACTTATATTCAATAGTATCCACAGCATTGCTACTAAAGAATTACTTTATATCGAATTACATTTTTTTTCTGCAATAGCAGGGTTACAGGCAGAGAGTACCTAGGAATATAGTGTCTGTGTATTTCAAATTTAATTTAGGTTCTGTTATTTATTTGTTAAGTCCTCTATTTTATTTTTCTTTTCTATAAGCATTGTGAAAAAAATATTTTGTGTGAATCTGAATATCATAAGAAATATTGGCCATATCACATATTTACGAAAATTACACCACACTAAATCTGTCGCTCTTACCTGCGCTACGACTTCTTCGAAATAGTTAGAAATCTAATAATAAGTGCTTAATTTTTTTTCTTATTATTTTTGGAGGCATTGCGTGTTGACTGGCAGAACTCAACGCCGCGCTTTCCCTCGATACCAGAGCGAAGAAATGTAAATATAAATTTATGTAAATATTTCCTTTCCTCGAGTGGGGATCGAAGTCACAACCAATTGATTTTGAAGCACAATGTATACTCCTGCACCACCACTGGCCTCTAAATATTTAACACTAGTAAATATTTTAAAATATAAAATGTTTGTCTCAGTATTTTTCAAAGTTGATAAGTCCTTTATAAGTCCGCACATTAATTACTTTTTTTATAAAAGAATACAATGGATACGTAATGAAGCTAAAAATACATTTCAACATATTATTATATTTTTAATGACAATAATCTATAACTTCAAGTTCATATGTAAAATAACATAATTACAGTATCGTCTTCTTTTTATGTTAGAGTTAAGATAAATATATTGATACTGACAAAATTTATTAATTAACATTTTTATATTTAGTTTTTATGAAATAAATATTAAACCTAGTGCTTTAAAAGGAGAAAGTACTTAATACATTTTATTTATTTATTATTTCACTATATATTTAAAAAGATATGCAGAAAAAATAATGAAAAATTAAAATAGGAAAAATATTTTATTTAATTTCAAAAGTAAATCACAATGAGGAGACATTGAATTAACAATAAAATTTAATAAAAAGTCTTATACTAAAACTTGTACAATCTCAGAGCACATAGTGTGGAAGAGAGTATAAAATAGAGAGTCGAAGAGAGTTCACAAAAAATGGATATTATAAAAAGACGATAGAAATCTGATTTAATTGAATTGGTTAGATTACGAGTATACTCATCACATTAAAATGATTCTTCAAAAAGAAATAGGAGCTCAAATCCTATTTATGCTAAAATCTAAGAATAAGAAATGGCACAAACGACAGCGAAGAAAGTTCAAAATTTAAATAAAGGAAATCTTAGATGTAACATAAAAATACATAAAATAAATTATTACAATATGCCAATAACTCCACAAGCGACTCGTCCTCCTGCGTTTCCAGTTTTCTTCGAGTCTGGGTGGCTTGTTCTGCCGAAGTCGTCAGTCTTCCCATGTAGGACTACAGCCCTGCCCAGAATGCTATGGGGACCCACCAAAGAAATCACTTTGTCTGTGAAGTCTAT
>HE671154.1:42908-80643 GCA_000313835.2 Heliconius melpomene melpomene | reverse complement strand
ATAGGTAATTATATATATGTATATAACATAAACATTCAAAATAGCGTATCTAAGCATTTAATACGTTACGCTCCTCAATCAGGGCCTTGGTTGCTCACGAAGCACATCCTAGCCCACCACTTTAAGAAAAAACAGTACACTATACACAAATAATCATTAATAGATAGCCTCTTGCAAAGTTAACACGCCATTATATCGCTGTCAAAACTCCCGCCTATATTACTGCCAATATTTAGTTTTTTTTTTTTTGACAAGGCTCAACCTATTCAGCCTTTAGGTGTCAAAATGAATCTGAGATTGCATATGTTTTTTTGTCAAGTCCTGTGGTTAGCAGCAGTATTGAATGGGAAAAGTTTTCAAGGTGTTCCCGGTTATGGAAGAAACTTGTTAATTAAAGCCATACCCGAAGTTGAAGACTATCAAAGTAATATCTATGAAGTTTTTATGGAACCGTATTTATATGTGAGTAAATATGTTATTTACAGACATTTTTATTTTATTATTTACAAAAAATACACTAATTGTAATTTTCAAAAGAAATAATTCACGTCAAAACATTTAATAAATTATAATCGTTTTGACCTATTATTGCGTAAATATATTTAATTATATTTTTAGTTAATCTTACACAATCACATCTTCACATACACATCACAATTATCTTTGTAAAAACACTATTATTATATACTTATTTATTTAGTGTCTTTAAGTAAAAACATCTATGCATATATGATATAGGAGGAACAGTCGGAATCGACATCAAGGCAATTTTGTCATTTTGTCGGTTGCTTAAGTACTTTAAGATTACAGGAAATCTAAGAAACGTCAACCATTATTACTTATTTTGTGCTTAAATGTAATTGAGACATTCTAAAAGCAAAATGTGTATGAGGGTTTATACATGATGTTCACTTAAGACATTGCTTCAGTTTAACATTATACTTCCCTGGATCGAACCAGAAAGTATATATCGGGTTTCATAAAATTCATTTAAATTTTTTTTTCAGCTTCACGCTGTTTACCAAATATAGCAGGGTAGGCAGAGAGAGCTTGGTAACAAATTTTTGAGATACTTCTATCCCTCGCTATCCGTCGAATTCTTAAGGCATTGCGTGTTCTTAAGTCATTGTGTGTGAGAGGAACTCCGCGCTTTGCCTCGGTACTAGAGCGAGAAAATAAAAATATTATAATATATTTTATGCCTCAATTTCCACTCCGGGAAAAGAAAAAAAAATTAACAATATTTCTTCGTTCTGATGTGTGGTGAAAGCAAAACCGCGGCGTTGAGTTCCGACACTAAACTAAATTCTGGAGGCGGAAAGCCTCCAGAATTTAGTTTCAGCGGAGAGTGCGGAGCGGAGGCTCCTTAACACTAGCCTCCCTCTGCCAGCCTGCTTCGTGCGGGTAACTTTCATGCTTCATACATCCATGATACAGCGTGAAGCTGATGAATAAGATAGTACAAGATAAAAAGTCACTTTACGATTCTTAAATAAATTTGGAATGTGAGCAAAATTAAAATCTGTTGTAATAAACAATTTTATGACATGATTAATATATATTACATATATTAGAATATTTTTATAATATGGCATAATATAGGAAAAGGTAAAATAATAGATATAAGTTTTACACTTGAATCAATATGTTCTTGGTAGAGACCTTGCTATTATTTTAATACATAGCTGGCATAGTGGCTTTATTTAATACTTTTAAAGACATATTTCCTCGCTTCCAATTCCTAATTCTTTAAATTTTTATTAGTTGACTTCTGGCATATAACACATCTTTCATATTGTATTTGTTCCAGGAACTTGGTTCAGCTCTGCCTTTAGGAACAGATCGATCTGAAAAACAAATCGAAGTCGTACTTGTAAGTTAAATATTTTGTTTATATAATGAATATGAACATAGCGGCATAAAATTTGACTGTAAAAGGTTGTGGGTTCGAGCCCTACTACTACTATCGACAGTTTACATTTATTCGCTACGATGAGGGCCTCAAGCTATTACAGTATTAACTTAATACTTATTATAATACATTTAATTTATTATTGTTCCCTTCCTACTTTTAAACATATGCAAACAATATAATCGCTAAGATCAAACAAAAAATACAAATTAAGAAAAATCACATAAACGTGATCCATGTTGTAATTTTAGTATTAACACCGTTACATCCCATTAAGTAAAGCACTTGATCACGACCTCCCAGGGTCCTCTGATATCATACTTATATATGTATGTTCTTATATATACTCGTATATGTTAGACCAGTCTTGGACAATCACGTGACGCGTGAAGTTTCAGCGTGAAGTTTGAAAACATATGTTTAGGCAAATATGTAGTTTTTAGAAGAAAAAACATTTTACAATAGTATACGGTGTGTGGTCAATCCCCACTAGGGGCAATTTATTATTTAATAATAATTTATCCGCTCTTGCATTAGATAATATGCGGCGTCGAGTTCCACCGTCTATCCTACTACTTTCGAAATACCGAGATTGTAACTGGAATTTTTTTTTATAATATATTGCAAGTAGTTTCAGTTTTTTAAGCAAAACCAAAAACCTTTATGAAATTAACTTGTTATTCGTCTGTTTGTATTTAAGTATATCCTTTTAGATCTAGTATAGGAAATACCTTTGTCTAGTAAATTATACTTATAAGGTACTTCCTATCGAACTACAAATATAAAACTTAGCAAGAATAGAAAATTTACAATACAAACAAAGAAAACTCTGAAAAAATTATAGAAACATCATAGAATCATTACAAACCTATTTCTTTAAGCCAACTTACAATCAGCATTTGATCAAAATGCATATTTTATGTCGAAATTACAAAAAAATCAACAGACAACAAAACATCCAAACAAAAAAAAACAGATAATATATGTATTTCCAATTATACAATAGATAAACAATCATATCAAGCTTCCTTCATCTAAAGCTGCGAGGCTAACTTTTGGAATTTAGTTAGGTATACAGTAATTAATGTTTAACGAAATAATTACTTATATAATTATTCGCATATCTGGTTTTGACCTTGTTTGATAGATATTTATGTACATACAAAAAAGCTCTAAAGCTATGTCGGTAATTTATATAACAATGCTATTTGTTATAACGTAAATATATATTCATACGAGTTACTAATTAAATATATTTAAGAAATAATAAGAAATTTATAGGTTAGTTGCCTCTGCCTACCCTACTGAGCGCAGGGTACAGCCTGTAGCTTACTTATTTATTTATTTTTTAATTTTAAAAAGTTTGTTTAATTGTACGCGTTATCTCAAGAACTACTTTGGAATTGAAAAATGTTATAGTTCACTCATCGGGGAAGGCTACAGGCTATATTACATTATGTTAATCCCTTTTATATAGTCCACTGTACGCGGACACTTAGAATGTGGCATGTGTCGTACTATGTGTATTCTAAGGGAGCCAGAGCCGCAATCGGGAAATTAAATATATTTCAAAACGTTCATTTCTTCGCACTGGTAACAAGGCTAAGTGCGACGTGGGTGAAAAGTGAGGAACGAAAGTGTCTTAATGAGAACGGAGTATCACTAGATTCCTAGGTTCCTACCTGGCTTTATACTACTATATAGCGTGAAGAAGGCGTGAAGCTATAAAATATGTCATAAACAACTCATAATTATTTACATTTAACTACGGAGCGAAGCGGCAATTAAAAGCTAGCTGTTAATATATGTGTAAGTATATAATAGCCGCTATCATCATCACATCACGACCTGACTACAGTCAGAGAGTCCTTGACACGACTTTGTGAGGGAAGAGATCAATTAGACGCACGCGACGCGGCTAAACGTTTGTTGGCTGTCCACTGTAGCGTTTAGAGGGTAATTTGATGTTATGCTTTTAATAAATATTTCTTATGTGATTTTAAAATTAATATTTATACAACTTACGATGAAATAATAGCAAATAAATGTTTATGAAGCAATTGAGTGGTAAGAAAGGGGGAGACTTCGGTAGACCTCCGAGAAGAAGGATGAAGGTCATCTAAGAAACATGGACCCCCGGAGGCTATGTCTGACAATGATCGTAGGCGAAAGCAGGCAGAGTCTGTACCGTTCGGCACATCGTTCTATTGGCCTATGCTAGGGGTAAAGCCTTAAGATAAAAATATCTTTAAAATATGAAAAAATGTCTGCCTGTATATTCTGAAGATGCGTGTAGCTAAAATAATAAAAGTACCTAATATCGCCTTGTGTAGTGAGTGCAATGGTTTTCGTTACAACAAATTTATAATTTGTCCGTGTCTCCGTATTTTTTAGGTATACCTTAATTATGATTAATTTCTCATCTATCACGAAAAATATACATATGAATCAATAAAAAAATACTTAATTTTATCTTTTTGAAGGGACCTCAAGGCCCTGGTCTTCGAGCAATCGTACATCTAATCCAAGACCAAGAGTCAGGAGTCGAAGGCGAACTCGTTTTTACCCAGATCTTAGCAAATGGCCCCGTCACTATAGAAGGCAATGTGACCGGCCTGTCCCCTGGACTACACGGTCTACATGTACACCAAGCGGGCGCTATAAAGGATAATTGCAAGGAAATTGGACCACACTTTATAGCTTATTATGTAAGTAAAAGAAACAATATTTCTTGGTTCATAACATTAATATGTATTCTAGAAAAAATATAATAAATGAAATAGAGATAAAATAAATTTTACTATTGATGTTGTACCTCAAACAAAACCAATCGATGTAATATTTCCATTGAACATTTCATAAAACCATAATTATATAGAATTAACAACGTAATAATATATTCAGATTAAAATTGTACCTACTATTATTAATTACTTTGCCTCGACGCCAGAGTGAAGAAATGAAAATATAAATTTAAATAAATATTTCATTTCCACGAGTGGGGATCGAACCCATAACTAGACAGTTTGTGCCCGTGCGCCACAACTGTCTTCAACTCAATTTTATACTGACTTAATATAAAAATTAATAATAATTCATGACTCTAAGTACTTTCAAATTTAATTTATAATTAATATCCAGGGTCGTCACGGTGGTCCACGTGATCACATACGCCACGTCGGCGACCTTGGCAACATAAAGGCTGAAGATGGAGAAACTTTAAACGTTAAAATCGTGGACCATTTAATTTCTCTCACCGGTCCCCGGTCTATAGTAGGCCGGTCCATTGCTATAACTAAGAGTGAAGATGACTACGGCCGCGCTGGAACTGAAGACAGTGCTTTAACTGGTACTTCTGGACCAGCAATTGCTTGTGGTATTATAGGATACTTGAATTAAATTCTGTTTTTGTCTGTGATATTTTGTGAAAATTGTGAAATGTACATTCTTTTTTATTATCAACCAATAAATAGTTTATAAAATTAATAATTCGTTTCAATTATAATTTTGAACTTGTGACTTAATAAACATCTTTTTACCCATACTGGTTAAAAAATGATGGACAATAGATGGCGCTAGTTTCTTGGAAACACCACTTGTAAGTAAATGTGTGGATTTATAGAGGAAATGAGTTAAGTACCTTAATTTTTTTTCCGTCACGCATAAGATTAGATCTAAGATATTGATTTTTTTGTTAATACCAACACGAATTACTTTAATTATTAAATTAAACGTATACGGGAATATAACGATTTTAAAAATGTGGTTATGTCTATTTAGGTATATTCGTTTTTATTAGGTTGTTCTTGATTATAAGTCGATTGATTTTTGTTAGTCAGATTTATGTAAATCTAATATTACTTTAAATTTAATATTCATTTATTTATTACTTAAAATGCTTCTTAAAATGACCATACAAAGCAAAACGGATTGCTTATTGCTTACAAGAAACTGTATACGTATTGATGTATCGTTATCAAAGCAAGGAAATGAAAATAATCCCAGTAATTCTTCCCCGTAGAAATCGAACCTAGAACCGTCGTGTTTACAGACCACGATGGCCTCTGAATGCTTAATTTATTGATATATGTACCACAGGACCAATGGTCATAACTCTGGGTTCTGGATACAGACTATAAAAAATAAAACTCCCATACAACTTTCTTGATTTATTTCAAGCTGATATAAAAAATATAACAAAGTTCATGACTATATAACAGATGTGAACACCGTTTCTAGGTACAATATAAATGTGATGTATAGAAAACCTAGACCAAAGGAATAAATAGTTAAACTAATATTCAAGTCTTCAAAAAAAATGATTTCTTGTAACAAAAAAAGAACAGTTTTATCCTTATTATCTATAAGTCTTTATGTATATTGTAAATAATTTTAATATACAAAACGTAAAGGAAGAATTAGTTTGTGCTATCGTTACTATCCACCAAAACTATAAATAACATAACAATAACATTATACTACGACATTTTTGTATAGAATTTAATAGGATTTAATATCAATTAGCGTTTAATTGACATTAAACGATCTTAATAGATTTTTCTGAGTTTGGTTATAAATAATTGTCATGTTATAGTATAAATATTAGTGATTAGATTAGTTTATTGAAGGCCAATTGATGCAACAAGGCTGTCAACTTTAGCTATGTAGGCTTTTTGTGCGTCCTCCTTTGACACACCACTCTTGCCGCTCCACGATTCGAACTTAGCTTTACCCTTGAGGTCGAACATACCAGGTTTGTCTGTAAACAAAATAAACTGTCTGTAATAAAAATTTTATAAACAAAAATATCAATAGCAAACACTTTCTTTCATAAATATGAATAAAAATTAAAGTTAAAACAAAAGTAAAAATGTAGTACTAAAAATGTACGGAAATAAATTGTACTTTTTATTACATCTTTTAAAGTGATCATATTACATAAAAAATTGTAGTGTTTTTCTTTTATCTTAATTGCAACATGTACTAACTAAAATTAAAATATAAAACAACAAATTATGACTAATATTTTATATTAAAATATTTTATCCTTCTAATTATAAATATACCATAAATAGACATGCAAAAAACTGATAATAATTTTAATCATGTATTCATAAGGCATATCATTATAATTATTATAATTAATAACTTCCTTAATTAAAATCTAAATAAGTTAGAAAACAAACTACACCCAATTCAATTACAAACATTGAATGTACAAAATGTCGGAGAACTAAATGTTACTAAATGTAACTCTATCATAACATTCATGCCTACGAATGGGAATCGAATCCACAACCATCGCATTTAAAATCTAATACTATATCCTGCTTATAGCAGGGAGCATAGGAACAGGGAACATAGGGAACCTAGTGTTAAGACACTCCGTTTCCTACTAAGACTCTTCCGTTTCCCACGTTTCACTGAATTCTGCAGGTATTGCGTTTTTCGTGGCGGAACTCAACGGCGCATTACAAATATAAAACTTCTTCATATACAAATAGCTGACCACCCCAAATTATTCTTTTTCTTTATAAATTGTAAAGATTTTGGAGAATGACCTTACGTTGGTGACAACATTGTCTGTCGTAAAACAGGAAACAAAAGAATACATATAAATTGGAACAAAACCATAAATGTTGTACAATTTTTTTAAAAGTATTGTATAATAAGCAATTACTACACATATCATAAATATTTTTTTAAGTAGGTATATTATATTATTGATAATAATATTTTAGGTAATAAATCATTAATAAAATTATTTCCTTATCTCACATGTTATTTATTATCAAGCCAAAATTATATCTAAGATAGTGGGATTAACTTTAAAATGGCGACGGGAAATAGTTTTATGATAAGCACTACTAATATTTCTTGATGTGATTTACTGTTTTGTCCGATCATAATCAATCTTGCGAATACAATCGTGTTTAAGCTTCACCCTTCTCCCACATATACTCAATCTCCATGAGTGAGATTCGCATCCACAATCGTCGCGCTTACAGTATCTAATTAATATTAAGTAATATTTACTATTTATTTTTAATAGTTAACTTTAATATCACATTGTATCTTGCATACACAGCAAGGCAGGCAGAGGGAATCTAGTGTTAAGACACTTTGTTCCCCATTTATCTTTATATTGTAGGTGTTATTGTGTCATTAAAGGGCTACATAGCAGAAAAAACTATATAAAAAGTGTTATTTACACATCCTAATGTTGACATCAATAACATACTTGCAAGGCTTGTCATTGATAGATTGTATGTGATTATTTCATATCAGTTAAATATTTTCCTGACACTATTTAATATTAAAACAAGTGCCATATCATATTGAATATAGCAGGACAGGCCGAGGGAACCTGGGAACCTAGTGTTAAAATACCCCATTCCCATTAAAACACTTCTGTTGCCCAATTTCCGAAAAATTGTAGAGGAATTGTGTGTTGTTTGTGAAATTGAATGCTGTGCATATTTGCCAAAATATAAAAGTTAAATCTGCATTTAAATTGTTTCAGATATTGCTGAGTTTAGAGCATACAAACACACAGACAAACTGACAAGCAAACAATAATTTAAAATTCATTGTTTTGGATCTGGGGTTCTTTTATATTGATAGGTGGCCACAATATTTTTTTATTCTTGTATCTCCTATGTAAAGACAGGCATCAGTTACAATTTTATTTTATATATAAATTATTATTTAAGTATTATATATTCAAGTATTAAGAACGTTTTTCCTTTTGAGTACTATTTTAATAATCAATTACAAAAATAATTGAACATAAGTATTTTCATGCAAAAATATCAAATTGTTTTACATAGGTACTATTAATGTAAAATAAAGCATTTTTTCTCAGAAACAATTTAAAAATGTGGTCATGTCTACTCGGATCGCACTCCTGCAGTTATTTTATTTTTCTTCTTAACTACAAGACATAGCTGTAAATACAGTTATGACTGGTTTTATTAACACTAAGATACAGTTAATTTACTACTTTCTAGTTCTAATGGCCACTATGTACCATATTATTTCATTATTTTAAAGAAAGTTTTCTAAATGAATAAGTACTCAATAGATTTGGTTCAATATACTAATCTTAGGAAATACTGGTCCAAATTTAAAAATTATTTTGGGTCCATTAGTCCATTAATCAAAAAGGAATTTTAATAAAAAACATATTATGTCACAACCTATAGAAACAAAGTAATAATGAAGAAGTTGGGAGCTTTTGTTATTTTCATTTGACCCATCAGGTAAAGTCTCAAGCAAGTTATATTGTATTATCATAGTGTTTCTGAAAATAGCTAAGAATTTAGTAACAAATATTAAATATACTTACTTGCAGGATCTGCATCACCAACGGTTGCTTGCTTGAAGTAAGCATACAGCTCAAGAAGGTCAGAGTCACTGGGCAGAGACTTTAGCTTCTTTACATTAGCGGCAGCTTGATCAAATTGCTGAAAATAAAAAAAATACTATAAATAAAGAAATAATAAAATTCCTTTTAAAACATTATAAAAATTATTACTCATTTTTAAATAATATAAATGTTTAATCCTCAAAATAGTAATAATATTTTTTTATTGAAATATGTAGGTATTTGCATAAATTAAACATTCGTAATTTACATCTTCCTATTAGACAAGTAAAAAATGGCTTTAAGAATACAGAATGACTTGCTGTATTCAAGTCACATAAATTAATCTAATATTAAAATTGCATTATTCCATTGTATTATTTCTGAATGACTTGGTTTAACATATTAAATACTTATGTACGATTTAAATATATAGAACTTGACTGAAGTTCAGTTGCTATCATTACCAATGATTACCACTTACCTCTTGGAGAGACATGTTTGTTATGGATCGGCAATTAACCTAGAATTAAAAAAATACCAATATTTACACGGCTACAATGAAAAAAACACATCTAGATACGTGACCGGCTACAATTACTATAACCTAACTACGACACAATAGTACATGTTAAAGAAATCTAAAACTACAAATAGTATACAGATGTGTTGTAGAATTTGTTGAATGTAGTAGAAGTTGAATGCAATCAAAGATCTATGCGTTTAAAGTAATATAATAAATTTATGTTTAATAATATTTACTTACTGAAATGAAACAACCGCACTTAACGAATGCTCGTAACAAACTAAAGGAGTCGAGTGACCCCACTGAATCATTTACACTGACGCAACTTAAACACTGACGTGTTCAATTTTCATAGTGTTAATAGAAGTTATCCTCTGTAAACATTTTATTGCAGTGAAGAAATACTGTTTTAATATACGTAAATTATTATAATTAAATACTTAAAAAAACTAACCTCAAAATTTACGTGTTTTTGACAAATGACTTTTTTTAGTCAGTTGACGTCAGTCAAAAATTGGTTGAGGTTTCCAAATGCTTATACCTAAATAAATATAAATAAATCTCAATGATATTGAAATTAAGTTTTTAATTTTCTATATAATTTAGCTATACAGTATTATTTAAATATAACTGCCGGTGCATTGTTAGCTCAAATTCCAATTGGAGAGATTGTGTTTATTATTATTTTTGTATTTGATTCAAAAACTATGTTTTTTTAAAATGTTTTCATAAGCTTTATTGAAACTTACGATACGATATTACATACGATACGAAAATTATTGATTCGATCTACACTTGGATAATAAATATTTCTAACAGTTTGTTTTTAGTTTTTTTAGAAAAATAAGTAGATATGAATAATTGTTAACATTGTGGTAAACACAATCCTTTTCTTACATAAGTTTCTCACCAAGTTTATTTACAGCATAATAATACAAGATAGAGAAATATTTACTATGTAATAAAAACAGCTTATCTTAGCTTGCAAATATAAATAGTTTATCGCATTGGGAGATTGCTTCTAATAAATTAGATATGTTTTGTTAAAAAACTTCTAGTCTAAAAATTATTATCCTATATCACAAGAATTCCGGAATTCGATAGCGTTGTATTTAAACTAAATTCAAGAGGAGGAGGAATAAAAGGAAGTAAATAATCATTTATAAATTGTTTTGTATTAAGTAGGTTTAAACATCTTGTACCTACTTATATGTTACAATTATTTAATAGTAAGTAATAATTATTCGTCTTTGTCCTCGAATTATGAAACATTGTGGCAAAAGAATATTCTACTATCTGTTGCTAAACTAATATATTATTATTTAGTAATGGTCTTTCAATAAAATATTTTTTTTTAAAATCTCCTTTACACAGATTAAGTACATATTGTAGCCTTGTATAAATACTTATTAGTTAAGTACCTATAATAAACAATGACTCATTTATTATTTTTTATGATATATTTATTAACCTTACAAATATTCAATAAAATATAAAACCATTGTTTATATTTCGTCGCTAGTAAGCATAATAATATACTTAAGTGTATCAATTCTCACTAAAGTGAAGCCGGTATGGGACAACAGCACAACAGCACAACGTCTCAATTAATTATCTAAAAATTGTTCAATTTCCACTCGAAGGATTGAATAATTTATTTTCGTTTCCACGCTCTGGTAAGAAGATAAAAATGCGGAAAAAACCAAATTAGTAGGTACGTCTTGAGTCCCTAGCTATACCATGAATTAGTGACTTAATTTCATAATTTAAGGCTAAAGGTTGTCGTGATTACAGTGATTAAAATCTACGACCTCACTCCTATGTTTAGTTTACCAAGAATATATTTTTACTATTTAATATTCTTATCGATATAAAAAGAATTACAATATACAAAGCTACACACGCACATTTACTAAGCAATAAAAAAACAGTAGGCAGGGGTACTGTGTGTCGTTTGTATAAAGTTTTTATTTAAATTTACTTCACTTTGGGTGTTTAGCGAGCAACGGAGGTTTTCTCGCCTACCTATCGTAGTTATTTTATAGTCTTTTTTTAGTTTTAGTCCATATCTATTCTAAAATCTTCTTCGTTTCGCTCTTGACAGCGCTATCGTCTCGTTTTAAGGGATGGTGGTATGTGCGCGTCACGATCCGACGCGGTCCTTGTTTCTCCATATTTTTCTTAGTTTATTCATGGATAATCTCAAAATTCTAAGGTAGTAAAATAAATAAAAAATATTAAATACTTAATTTCGTCAAGTGGGAATCGAATCCACAACCTGCGTTACACTCACAGTTACAGTCTTGTGCCCCTGCGCCTCGACAGGTCTCATAAATTATTTTACATAAATCATCTCTCAGTCAAAAGTCAACGTTTAATATAAATTTCAAATATAATAGCTATAATATTAATATACATAATATATACTAAGAAGAATATATATATAGAAGTCAATTTATATTTTTGCCATTATTTTTGATAAAAAAAACATTATCGTGTGAGGATTACTGATTGCGTATCCGATTGTTGAGATTAAAAAGTAATTAAATTATTTAGTACTTTTATTAGTATTACTTTTTGTGTCGCCTTGTTTATTTAGTTTATTTATGCTCAATCTCTACACCCTTAAAGTCATCTCCTTAGCTAAATGTCCTTGCTTATATTTTGTATCTATACCTAATCTTACCTTTTTTTAAACAAAATCATCATTAAACAACTCAACAACTCTAATCTACTCGTATAATTAATTGTCTAATTTTAATAATGACAAAAAAGGTAACTTTAAAAAGTACTTAGTGACTTAAAAAAGTAATTACAGTAGATGGCAATGGGTCATGAACGGCATTTTTTAGCTACTGGCTGTTTCGACTTTAGACTAACTGCTTGTCCTCGTATAAGCTCTTACATAACACTGCATATTATAATTAATATCTATATATGATACAAAGAACTATAATTAGTTAATGTCACAAGTCTTCCGACATTGAGGACAATGAGAAAATCATTCTAAAAATGAAGGGAATTACGAGGGACTACGATAGTTGAAGTATAGAATTATTTTAAGTATTAAGTAAGATGGTGATGGACTGTGTTACTTATTTGTAACACCGCCCGTTTTTATAAAATGATAAATGCAAGGCTTAAATTGAATTGAGACTATTTATCACAATATTGATAACCAAATGATTTACAATATTATGTAAATTGTTATGCCATAAATAACCAATCTGTAACCTTCACTTAAATTATAGATAAATATATAAATTTTTATCTAAGTATATTAGACCAACCATGTTATGTTTGCATGCATCATAATTATTTTTGAATCTGACAAGGAAAAGAGAAATATTGCGACTGGGACACGTGTCTAGCGCTCCGACGGACACATATCCTGACGTAGTACAATCCTCAAATGAAGTCTTGTTCAAAGGGAAACATTTTATTATCTCAGACATAATAGATTGCACCATTAAATATAATAGAGCCCTTCCTTTTTTGAATTTTGTGTTTATCAGTGTGTCGGCTTGTGTGTTTGTCTGTTCGCTTGTTAGACACAAGTACGCGCACGCTAATCTTAGAAACGGCTTAACCGGTTTAAATGCAATTTTCATTATTGTATTTTGGAAAACTTCCATTAACATTTAGTGTCAATTTTATTTAAATTGATTTATAAATAAAAAAGTTATGTCAATATAAAATAATGGAAACGACAATATTGCTACTATATTACTGTTTTATTGAATTGGCTGAAACTATAATTTTCAATGTATGTTATATCGTCTTTAAGTTAGATGTTATTAGATCACGAAATCATTTAGATGAGGAAATAAATAATTTTATGGTACAAGAGGAAGAAGCCGCAAGCGGGTCGCTAGTACAGAATATAAGTAAAGGTCACACACAACTCGCTTTGTGAAGTAACGAAATGTTTGCTAGAAACCTATGAAAATATAATGAAGATAAAATAAAACTAAATATCTTAACAAAATATTATATTACAATAAACTTTATTACAAACTTATAAAATTTTAACACCAACATTTCAGACACATTCGATAATTTTGAATAACCTAAACATAAATCATACATAAGTATATAATATAATAACTTATAATAAATATTTTAATATTTAAGCGTATTTGGACTGGAGTTGCTCGGCCATTTCAATGTATTGTTTCTTGGCGTCATCTTGGGAGATGCCTTTGCGGCCACTCCATGCCTTGAATTTGGCACCAGCAACTAAACCACTGGGCTCAGCTATAAGAAAGATAATAAAACCCATAAGTAAATGTAGTATGATTTAATTATATATTATGTTTTAATTTATTTTAATATCATTCAAGCATTTCAAAATGCTTGATGTGTTTTCCAGAAATTACGTGTTGGTGTCGAAAGTCAACACCGTGCTTTGCCTTCTTTTCAGTGTGAGAAATGAGTAGTGAAACAAATTGTCACTTTGTCTACATTATCTCTCTCTATCTAAAATCTAAACCAAAATAAATACATTTTGAATATCATAACACCACTTACAAATGTTAACATCGCCGACGACTGCCTGCTTGTAGAGGGAGTACAGCGCGAGGTTCTCGTTGTCGCTGGGCTTGCTCTTCCAGTTCCTGACGGACTCAGCTACGTTTTGGAATTGCTGGAACAAAAATAACGGTGTCGGGTATTTTTAACCTCTTAAAGTATTACAATAAATTAGTCACTGAAAATTGGCGAATATCCCATGTATACCTATCCGATGAAATGGACAAGTACTGAGGTCCCTCCCATAGACTAACTACAGTTGATACTTAAATAGTTTTATTAAAACTGAAAAGTAAACTATTTACAAATATTATTATTCTAACCTCAATATAGAAATTAGAGTAACACTTAAAGATGTTAAAATTGAAATAAAGTATTTAAAATTTTCCTACAACCTAGATATGCTTAAGGAAGGAGACAATTGTTGTGTATGTGAGTAAAATATATTATATAATTATGTGCTTTTCCTTATTTAACACAACATTGAAATGAATATGAATATTGGTTTAAAAAACGTTTTGTTTTTACATTATGTGTTAAAAATATATATTTATAGGTACTTTAAATTAATAGATAATAGAGACTGAATGACTTATCCAAGTATACCTGGAGAAAGTGTGACCTTAATTAAAAAAAAAAACAATAAAAGAATATTTGTCAAAATCGTAAAATAGGTACGTACAAAGCTATTTACTGTTTATATACATATTTTATAAAGAATATATACTTAGATAAAAATTTAATAGCGCAATTTAATGGTACATGTTAATAAAAGTGTTATTCATTATCGTCGTAATCTGATAAAATGTGAAACTATCAGAGTTTATGAGAATTTGATGGATTGCTAGTGATTTCGTAGATTACCTAGTATTATGTAGTAGTACCGTCGATTATTATTATATTTATACCGCAGTACTTATTTGGTGAATATTTTTATTATTACTAAATTACTAACTTTGACCTTGAGGAAAAGGTGAAGACTGGAGTATCCTTACACTTCAGTCTTTAGTGAATATTTTTTCCATAGAAAAGAATATAAAATAACTGTATATTTTTTAATAAAGGTTAATATCAAATTAAAAAATATAGAGCTCTTGTTAAATGCTTGTTTCTTTTTTATTTGAATTATTTATATTTGCTTAAAAATATTTATTTATGAGTGGCTCTTGTCTCTTGAACATATTACAAAACGCCTAGTTTAACGTCAAATGTGTCTCAACACAATTTATACGCTCGAAACGCAATAAACTAAAAACTGAACTGAACTGACGATATAGCGATGTCATTCCAGTTTATACATCCTTACTGAACTTATAACCAACCATTTTTATTATAAAGCTATTATTTTTAAGCAGCTTAGGGAACCTAGTGTCATGATACTTTTCCTTTTCCTCTCCGTTCTTTCTTGTTATATGTCGTCTATCTGTATATTTGTTTTAGCGTGCAGTTATCACGCTGTACAGTATGGTGAACGAGTCGTGGCTGCTTTAGAGTTAGCTTTTCTAAGCTTTTGCATATTGTACACTCGAGAAATAAATCAAGAGTAAGATTAATCCTGAATTTAAATATGTGCAGCTGTCTACAGAACTCTAGGGCGTCCACGACTCGTAGATCGCCCAATTTTCAAAACAATGATCGACAGACTTGGCGCAACTAAACCCTATAGGTAATTTGTTTTGTTACCAGAGCAAGGAAATGAAAATGTTTAATTCCCTCAAGTGAGAATCGAACCCACGACTGCCCCATTTACAATTAACCTCTCAATAAAATATTTGTCTTTTATAAATATCGTTATCTCGTATAAAGTTATCTCTACATTTCAATAATATGACTTCGAGCGAGTCCTTGATCAATAGAAAAGTTTTAAAACAAGTTTTTAATATAAACTTAATTTAATTCCGATGTACACTTTTCTGGATTTTAATTATATTGGAATTATTAAATGTTGCTTTTTAAATTTGGATATATTAATTTAAAATCTTTATAGATTTTTATCTGTGTATGTGTATTTTTTACTTTTTTAACTAATTAACTTTTATTTTATTACTTTTTAAAATTACATTGTACTTATATAATTATATTATCTTCGTATTTATATGTAATAATACAAAGTAAATTATTAATTTTGTCATATTGCTGTCACTGCTACTGTACTGCTTCTTGTCTCAAACCAAGTGGGTTCAATACCAGACACAATCGATATTTTTTATACGATTTAAAAATAAATATTTTTTTCCTAAATATCTATAGAATGACATTTTAAATTCTTATAAAAGTTCATAGTGACGTCGGCTTATATCTTAATTCTTAATACAACACAACGACATTACGTAAGAACTAAATAAATTTCCTCATAAAACCCATCGAAAACCCAATAACCAATATAAATATAACAATCGAAATAAGTATATATTTTATAGAATAACATCCTTCATTTATCCTTCCAAGTATGTATGTAACATATAGTTTATGATAAATAATATCTAGGTAACCATTTTTTTACGTCAACAAACAAAAAAATATTGGAATAAGCTCTATTCTTCGTTCTGTTCTATTCTTTTTCTGCTTATGGCATTCCGCTCACGCTCATTTTCATGCTCATTTTCATCATGCATCATGCTCATTTTCATCTGTTTAATGAAACATTGTGTTTTTTTACTTATCCCACTATTGGATTAGAACCCACATTTGTCTTTAGTTAAACAAGTTCGTTGATTTCGTAAATCTTGGCATATTAAGTATTTCAGTTTGATGTACTTAATAATTAGTCTATACTAACAATACAGTGTCACCTAAGTCTACTCGTGACCTTCTACCGTGAAGAGTTCAAATCGCAAGTGTTTTCAGGTTAGAGCTTAATTTAAAAGACGAACAAACGAAGATTTGTCTTATGACAGTAATATTTTAGGTATTGAATATAGTACAAATGTTGTTAGTGTATCTACTCACCTCGTCAAGAGACATTTTGAGTTATTAAGAGTTGAGATCTGAAACAAAAACAAATTTATAAAATAGTAATATAGTTTTGTATAATATAAAGTTATAGAAAAGAAAATAAAGTTTATTTTATATAGATAGGCACGGGCCACCCTACCCAATAAATAGATAGATAGATAGATAGATAAAATTCTTTATTGCATACACAAACTATAAGTACAATAAAAAAAAAGAAAAGAAAAACGATAGCTATAGTAATATAACTAGCATGCAAGGGCGACCTTATCACTATTAGTGATCTCTTACAGGTAACCTTGAGCGTAAACATTTACAAAAAATAAGTATAGATATTATGGAAGTTCTTCGTAAACCAATGATTCTAACGTTAGAAGCAAAATATTTAAAAAAATGCCTATAAATTTTTTTACTGTTTGTTAATGAGAAAGTTACCATGACGTCCACATTTTTTATTACATTCGTTAAAGTTGAGCGCGTCATCTTATTATTATCATCTTATTATTATAATTATATTAGTAAAATCTTACAATTACTGTAGGTAAGTACTTTTTATACTATAAAAACTCATATGGAGGTTATTACATTAATTATTTTGTAGAAAATCTTCAATTTGTATGCAAATAAAATAAAACAATGGTAGAAGTTCAGATAATTAATAATGTGTGACACTGGTGTCGGTGTCAAGGAAAATCGTGAAAAATTACCTACTTCATAATATTTAAAATGTTTAAATATACCTACATTAAATGATTAAGAGCTAACTGAAGTTATTCAAAATTTTGTAATCAAATCTTTCGATACTGCCTGGTCCATAAAAGCATGTGACATAAAAACTATTAGAATAAATCTTTAAAAAAATTGACCTCAAAGATTTCAGCCGAACATACATTCCAAGTTAAATAAAAACGTTTAACCTAACTCTACTTGTATATTGTTTAAAATTTAAGAGAAAACAAAAGTTATAGCTAACTACAGTCAGTAACAAAATTTTTAAAATAACTCATTTTCATAGTATTATTATTAGATGTAGATATCTTACAATTACAAATAAATAAGACTATTATTAGTATATAATTTTTTTTATTAATACAATTAATTAAATCAAAAACCGTAAAATTAAACTGTGCGGTACATGCGCGTGCGCAAACATCGTACAGTAGTATCCCCATACGCCTCAATTTTGCCAGGAGGTTCCCCTTCCTCCTCCCTCCCCCCTATTCCCCTTTCCGTTCCCAATTTACTGTGGAAATCTAGAGGCATTGCGTGTTAAATTGCGAAACTCAACGCTGTGCTTTGCCTATTTACAAGAGTCAAAAAATGAAAATGTTTGTGAGTGAGAATTGAACCAACAACCTCTCTCGTTTACAGTCGCACGTTTGTGCCTTTGAGCCACTGGTCTCAAAAAATTTACATCTTTCAAATTGGTACAAGTATTTAAAACTGAAGGAACAACGAGGAGTTGGACGCTATTTTGTCTTATAAATTTAATAAAACGTGGTATTTCTCCAACTGTCCTAAGTTTTTCTTTTCAAGAACTGGCTACACTGTCGCAAAGGTATGCGACGTTCGCGGGGGATTCGCGTTCATTGACCGACGTATCTATCCATAAGTCCGTAAACGCACTTTCGACGGTCTCTCTGACTATAATATAATAGATATTGCAAATAATAGTACTCTATGTTTACTTATAAACTTTAGTACTTTAAGAATTAATGATATAAATATACAGAAGCAGATATTTAGCAGTTTATATTGATATTCTCTGATAATTAAGATATCTTTAAGAAAAATTCTATCACTAGAAAGTATCTAGAAAGAAAACTAAATTAAATATATTCAGGTGAGGTCGGTATGGTTATAATATAAAAAAGAATATTTCTTGTAAGATCACTCACCAGGGGTCGAAGTAGAACGATCGCAAAATCGAAAGTGCCAAATTTTGATGGCGCTCGACCGTTAAATTTTCGCAGGACGGCCCTTATCTTCTATGATGATTGCGGTAGGGCTGTCTATAAGTTACAATTAATTAAGATTTTTTTTTAAATTTCACATAAATTGAGTATTTCTGTTGTAAGCGGGGCGAACTCATCGACATTTCTCCATGTCCATTCAGAGATTCATTTCGTTAACGTGTATACTTTCAATATAAAATTAAGAAACTGTATTTGTTTTGCACAGCGAAATTCGAACTGCGAAAAAATATTTACATGATATGAACGTTTTAAAGATTTTTTCAGTCACGTTTTATGCCTCAAAGCAGAAATAATTTAATGTTAAGATATTTCATTCGCCATTTGACGCACAAATTCGAAGCGACATGTGTTAAATGGCACGCTCGAACCGCCATAAATTAAGAACTGAACTGATTAAATGATAGGATTCAATGTCAAAAGTCAAATTCGAAGTTAAAGTAAAATATTTATTTTATTTTCTATTTAATAAAAAAAAGTAGTTCCCTTTGTGTCTGGGGTGACCTTTTGTATTATGAGGATAGAAAACGAAAATATATAGATTATTTAGATTTATTTTTTGTAAAGGTAAAAAATATTTTACGCTATAAAATATATTAATAACAATGATGACAGCCCTAAATTGAAATATACCGAATGTAAGTATCTGTAAATAAATAGGGATCACTCAATGATAATTTCGTATGGACACACATCACAAGCAATCAATAGTATAAACAATATATATATTTGTAATCTTATCTAAAGATACGTAAGGTCGCAAAATTATATTTTGTTATATCTAACATAAATCAATCCCAACGAAATAAACATTTTATCAAAAGTCATTATTTAGATAGTTAAAAGTGTAATAAATTTATTAAGTATATAAAGGATCAGCGGCCATGTAAAGGTTACAATGGGGGTAACAATCCTTAACTTTTATGTTTATTTTTACGGAATCCATTCAAAATATCTTTATGTAATTTAAACTCAACCTTGCTATCCATTGGGTTATTTTTTATTTTTAGAATTTTTGAGAAATTATAAGTTGTACAAGAAATAAAATTTAATTTATGAGGACTTCTTTTATGTAGATACTACCACGTGAATTGACCATTGAGGCACCTCTGTACAGTGTTCAATGGACTACATGGATACTATTAACATGATTTAGTATACCCAACTTATATGTGTAATAGCCTCTCGTGACAAATGATATCATTTTCCCCATAAAAATATATTTTAATTCGAACCAGTAATTTCTGAGATAGATATAATAGAATAGCTGTTACCAGACCTACGCCTTTTTAGCAAAGCTGAAAGTTTAATAATCTAATGGTATAGTTAAGACAGTAATATAATTAAGACAGATCTTCAGCTATAACTATTACAAAAATTAACATAACATCAGGAATTCGGCACTTGTAAAACCTAAATAAGTACTTTTACTAAATTTTAAAATCAGTTCATCGTCGTCATCAGTCATTTTAATCGCCTAGTGCTTAACATAAGCCTTCGCTAAGGATCTCCACGACAGTCGGACCTGCGCTGTCAGGACTAGCGGCTTCTTGATCCGCGATATTGACCAGATTGTCCACTTAATAGGTTGCCTGCATATTGGGCGTCATCTCGATCGTGGACTCGAGAACCTTTCGGCCTCAATACCCATCGGTTATTCTTTTTATATTATTTTGATTAGACTAATTAGACACGTATCAAAATGCGTCATTTATTGTTTTTATCGTTTTATCTTTAACACACATTATATTAGGCCATTAAATTAGACTTATATAACATTGAAACCTAGAAAAATAAAAAAGATTTTTTAGAATTTTTTAGCAAATACAATTTAAATACAATTTAAATACACCAAAAAAATTCGCAAAGCTAAATCGCAATACAAGTGTTACCTAAATTTTTATTATCTACACCCAATTTTGATATGGAATATTTATGGTGGCCTACTTCCGATATCTACGTTAAATGGGTCATCTCAAGTGCTTTCGATTTATCTAATAGAAATCTTTAGCCACACCTCTGACACGCCTGTCTAGTACTTAAATATATGTTACTTCACAATAAATAAATAATTAATGAACGAAACGGCTATGACATAAAAAAATTTATACCTAAGCATGCAACTGAAGATATTGGATTAGAATTAAAATATAATTTTTAAGTAATGGTATATTTTTCTCTTATTAATTATTATGTAAAGCACTTGAAAGAGGAACAGTTGGTATTGAATATGTATAGAGTCTATATATATTCAATATAACTTATTTATATTTCATAAGCAATATCGAGACACGCTTCGTTGCTCAAGTGCCCTGTACTAGTTTATAATTAAGTAGGTACTTGTGAGTTTTATATTAAAATAAAATAATTTAGTTTCCGTACATGTTTGAGCAAATT
This sequence comes from Heliconius melpomene melpomene, assembly GCA_000313835.2. Taxonomy (NCBI): domain Eukaryota; kingdom Metazoa; phylum Arthropoda; class Insecta; order Lepidoptera; family Nymphalidae; genus Heliconius; species Heliconius melpomene. The sequence continues at coordinate 58,987 of HE671154.1, read as the reverse complement.
AACAGGACTTTTACATAACCCGAAATTAAGACACAGAATTAAGAAGTATCATAGCACTAGGTTCGTAGGTTCTCTCTGCCTGCACTGTTATGTGCGGGGTACAGCGTAAAGCTAAGAAAAATTACATATTTCCGAAAAGTAAATGAACAGACAGAGAGAGAGAGAAAGACAGAGGAGGTTGTTTAAGCTAACCTAATACGACAAATGGTTTAGAAATAAAATAAAAATTTTAAGATATATATCATTTACTTCGCCAAAATATTTGAGAAACCTTGCCATCGCTCGAAGTTTAATATCCTCGAAATGGATTTCATAATCTACTTAGATGTTTGCTAATCAAAACTTGAGAAGTAAGCTATCAATAAATCATTATTTATTCGGTATTACAAAAAAAACTATAAATTTTATTTGTTTTCTTATAAGTACTTATCTCTAGGATTTAATATACAAAGTTTTCTAATATAGGGCCTACAACCAGCATGAATCCTGATACATTTGAACAGTTCTGCAATGGTTTTAATGGTCAAAATATTTTTTTTACAAATCCCATTTATACTAGTCCTGTGCCTTGAACTATTCTGTCTATTAAAGAAAACCTCTTTTAAAGTAGGGTAGTTTTAAGCCTATATCGATAAGATCAGAGACACTTTGTTTTGTGCTATGTAAGTTTGCCTTCTTTTAAATGTTTGCTCATTAGCTTATTAATAAACTCAATGAAGTGTAAAGGCAAAAGCCTGGCGTTGAGTTTCGCCACTCAACACGCCTCGCAATGCCTCGGAAAATTCGGGGAGCGGAGTGTCTTAACACTAGGTTCCCTCTGCCTACCGTGCTGTGTGCGGTATATAACGTAAAGTTGATTATTTTTTCAATGGAGTAACATTCTGTAGCTTATTAAAATTTATCGCTGTCCCCTGCGATTATCATTTTAGTGAAATATCAATTAATGTCATAGCTTATCGATACTTACGTACGTTTATAATTGTCATTTTATCATAAAATGACTGACTGTACCTAGTAAATTTTGTTATTTTAGGTAGTATCTAAGCATATCTGTTAAATAATCTAGTCTGTAGCTATTATCCAATTATAAAAAAATATATTTTTGCTTTTAGGGTTCCGTACCTCAAAATGTAAAATTAGAATCCTTATACGATCACTTTGTTGTTCATGTGTCTGTCTGTCAAGATCACTATTCTTGAGATATCAGGCTGAAATTAGTATCATATGGTTAAGTCTATTGTCCCTTAAAGCATAGGAAAAAAACCAGACAAGCGCGAGTCGGGCTCGGGCCGCCATTATGAAAATTGGCAGCTAGCATCTACAGGTAGTATTACCTGCCAAATTACTAGCTGCCAAATTTCATAATGCCGTCTAGTTCAGTAAAATCTATATCCTACTACATTTGTGGTTAAATCTTAAAAAATAATAGTCTTAAAAGGGGGACAAAAATCGGTATTAAAGGCGCTAGTTCAAGTGAGGTATCAGATGAAAAGGCTCTGGCTAAGCTAAGCTGGAATTTCAGAAAAAGCTTGTATCCTCCGATTTTTGTACGGAACCCTCCGGTTTTAGTGTAGTAGGTAGGTAGTAGTTTAATCGTGAAAATCAAAGATCTTACTATCACCGGATGACTTATTGGTCATCCCATATCCCGTTATCTATACAGGAAATCAGGATTAAATTATTAATATAAAATAATATAATATAAATACTTATTATAGCTATATCTAAGTAATTATCTATAATTGAAATAGAACGATAAGTAAAAGCGCAACTGTTTTTTTATTCTAAGTGTATAAGTGTTTCTACTACTATACATATATTTTTATGTTCGAAAGGAAATAATAACTTTAAACTCCTCCCCTACTTCACAAAACTTCAGCGAGTAAACATGCAATGCTTCGAGAATCCGGTGGAAAGTGAGTACATAACAGAAGTGTCTTAATGAGGACGGAGTATCTTAAAACTAGACTCCCAGTTCCCTCTGCGTTCCCTCTGCATTCCCTCTGCTTTGTGCTACATACGGCGTAAACTCAAACAATAAAATAAATAACAAAAATTTAACAAAACTTTTTTTTACAAAATGGTAAATGTAAATAATATGGCAGGGATAGTCATAAGCAGGCAAACGAGGTTGTGAGAGGCAACTAATATAAAATAAAAATAATTATATCTTTTCAACGCTTCAACGCTTTTCAACTTTTCGCTTCTGATATCATTTCTTATTCAATATCTCCATTACAAATAAAAATATAATCCATACTGTAATATAATAAAAAGAATCAATAACCGACTTTTTTGTAAATATATAGAATATAGACAATCCATACGATTATGGACAGAGCCGGTTCTAGTGTTTTGAGGCACCCCGGGCAAAACAAAATTTGGCGTCCTTACATCCACATCCACAAATTAAATACAAATAAAAAATCTAGAAATTTATTACATGCAACCCAAAGGAACTTTGAAGGAGGAATTCCATCATCAGATTAGTTCGATGGTACCTTGATGATGGTATTATTGTTATACTTCTAATCTACGTATGCCAAGTTTCATAATGATGCAAAAAGTAGAAGTGCGTGTAATTAAGATTTTGTTATTATTATTTTATTCATATTTTTATTCTGTGGAAAGGGCAAATAGAAAGCGAGCTCTAAATACTGTCTTGCGTTAGCTAAAACAAAAAGTAGCAATATCAGTTTAAATCAGATTGCACTATTGGTGCAGTTGCACCGCTAGTGTGTGTAATAGGTGTATGTCCCCTGCGACTTCCTCGTTAAGGAGGATATCACTAATCTAAGCACTTTAATCTACAAGTAGGGCAAATCTTATAATATTACTTTAGTCTACTTCTTTAGTTTAGACGGAAGGGAATATATAATTTACGTTTTATGCAAGGTAATCATAGATAATCTAATTTAGTGATACATCACTCTGACCTCCATTATTTCATTTTATAGGTAATGGATAAGAAAAATAGTCTACTTTTTATTTAAATGGTTTACCATAGGTCTTAATGAAAAATACTCTTTCCTGTCTGTGATTTTATCGTTTTATAGATGATTTTTTTATAAAATAGGGGGGATTGATGGGAACCTCATTTACAATCTCCGTGTTTACGGATAGCCGTTGTTCTATTCCCCCAAATTGCTTTAAATTTATCAAAATATTATTACGTAGCTTAATATATTTAAATTCTCTTCACTTTATTTATAATAATAGTATAACATGACTGAGGCTTAAGACAGTGTGGGTCAATCTTATCGGAAGTCAGTTTTCATTGATAGGTGATTGATAAGATTTAATTTTAATTGATGTTTTTTTATGATGTCTAGAAGCAAGCTTAATTTGTTTAAAAAAACTAGTAGTCTCTCGCGGTTTCCCTTAAAACGACATTTTTTTAAATAAAAACATTATTTTTAGAATGTGTGATTAAAATGTATTTTAATAATTTTAATATCTTTAAACATAATATCACAAATTTAATCCACATTAGTAGTGTCTTGCTTGAAATCATTTGTAGTTTGTATCTTATCGTAAGGTATCATTAATGGATCAGTGGGCGGCATGGTGACAGTCGCCGCTAGTACTGGGTTCTCCTTCCCTTCCTTTAGAAGCAATATTTTAATGACGGCACTTTCATCTTGTCCAGTTATGTTACGAAAAAATATATCCGGGTTGACATTTTCACCAAAAACCTCTTCGACTTTTGTTGGAAATTTAATTAGATTTTTTGGAGCTATTAGCGGCACCTGAGTAAAAAATATTTGACACTTTATTCAGACACTAATCAATTTATTATATCAGCACAACAGATTTAGGCAAAAAAAAATTAAACATAAATATGCCTACAAATGTTCAAATCCATGAAAATATAAAATATATGTTTTATATAAACACACTCACCCTTATATATGGATTATTTACTTTATAATTAGTCGAGTGTACATGGAAAAGTATGGAGAGGCCGATAACAGCTTTATCACTTGATGTATTTTCCACTATCAGTGTTACTCGGAAGACCGGCCCTAAGCCCTCTACCTGTAAAAAAATATATTTATATCTTTTAGTCATCATTCAACACGCAATATCTCAAGAATTCAGCGGAAAATGGACAACGGAAGTATCTTAGTGTCTTAACATTGAATAAATATCCCGCACATGTCAGTGTGGGATGCTATATCCCGTGAAGCTCTAGGACCATTTATTTCTTTTGAATAGCGGTTTAGGCAGAGCGAACTCTGTGTTAATACACTCCGTTGTCTACAGCGCAGCCATTTAACTTCTTCACTCGTCGATATCTAGTAGCGGATCTTGACAAGCTGTTTGACTAAAGCAGAACTAAATTTAAAATAGTTAAAGACAAAATTTCAACGTTCATGGACTATCGTTATGTAAAAAATAGTCAATAATGATAAATATGTAATTTAACCATTAAGCTGATTTTTCGAAATATTTTCATTTTTCATTTATTAATTTGTAGAAACTTTAAAAATATCAATATTCAAAGTAATTCTATAACAAAATAAAAAAATACCTCAGCCGATAATCGAATCGGTTCTAAATTGCCAGCTCCAATGAAATTATCTGACTTGGTGTATGCTTCGAGAAGAGTTTTAGCTGATATTAACCGTAATCTGTTCAGTTCCATTTGAAAACGCTCATGCATCGCTGAAATATTTTTTTAATATATAAAAGAATCAAATTTGAAGAATTGTGTTCTTTAAAAAAATAAAATAATTATCTAAAAAGTCTATATAGTAGTGGCGAAAAAAACATTCATCATCATCATTGACAATGGCGACGAGAGACGGGTGACAGATAGATGGATGATGGGAAAGGCAGAGCTGTGTCTTAATCATTTTTTTTTCTAAATATTGCCATTTAAGTTTTTGTAATCGATCTTTAAATCCTTCTGATAAATATATTATGGTATTATTCATTTATAATCGTGTAATTTTATTCAAGCTATCGAAGACGGGTGACGGATATTTTAACATTACAACAAGCGTTGACCTATTGGTGAAAATTCAGGCAGAACATCATTACAATATATAAATAACTTAATACAAATTATAAAATTATTAACTTCTTATATAGGAGCGGTTTTTTTTAAAGATTTCGTATGACTAATTTTTAAATTACTGTAGTTCATGACTAATACTCTATCGGTTGATAGTATAAATAAATAATAGTATAAGCCCTGCAATAAAAAAATATCTCTAATCTAAATATATATTTAAAAATTACTATTAATAAAACTTTAAATGCCAAATGCCAATTTAATGAATTCTTACCAATCGCATTTTCCCTCTCCCGCATGGATTGTTCTAGAAACAGCTTAGATTTCTTAGGTATCAACCAAGGCCTTTGCCCAACTGTGGAGGATACCGCGGGTTCGATTCCCGCTGAATGAGCATTAAAGTCGGCTGTCCGTTTGAGTATTTTTATAATTAGGTTGCCACCTGGAAATTAAATTACTTACTTTTTAGCACACATATATTATTAAACATAATAGGTAAATTCAAATTCAAATTAAATAATAAATTTGCCTTGTTTTGTGAAGAAAATATATTTAGTTATTAAGTTAACGAAATATAGTGAATTTATATTTAGTTTTTTGATTGATTTTGACATATAAAATGGTAAAACAAAATTAAAAGCTCTTTACCTAAAAGTTTGAAGTATGTTTGAAAATTTGAAATGTCTTATTTTAATAGTAAATTAATAAAAGAAATTAAGAAAAGAGATGTTATAATTTTAATGTTACTAAAATAATAAGAAAACACCAACTTGTTGTGACAATACTAAAAACATGCTCCTCTTGACCTAGTTGTCCAAACTTCATCAAGGACACAACATCTGTAATAACACATACTATTAAAAATAGGAAGGAAATATATAAATAAGAAAAACTAAGCATTTATTATAATATTCTTGGAGTGAACAAAAAAACTAATGAACTGGGAGATGAGACATTTCAATCACCAATTTCCATTAAATTAAGAGACACAGACACTGTCCCACTATAAAAGCTATTTTCTTCTTAAGCTTCACGTTGTTTCCTGCACACCCTGCTAGGGAAGTCAGAGGGAACCTTGGGACCTAATGGTATTGTCTTAGCACTATAAACTCTGTCTACCCCTGTTTATATGCAAGACTTGGTGTATTGCTAAAACAATTAAAAAAAAAATTACGCACACCTTTAATAAACATAGTGTCTCGTTTCGCTTTTCCATCAAAAAGATAAACATGGCCGGAACTTAAAGCCACTGCTAGCAGAGTGATTGCTAAATGCATTATGGGGACCATTGTCATAGCCACGGGACGGTACTCCAATGTTATACACCATAGCTTTTTCCCCTGGAAATATAATAATATGAAATTTAATATTAAAAATTGTTAAGCGATTAAGAAAAAGAAACAGAATGTAATCATGTAATGTTGATAAAAATGAACTATTATTACTATCCAATTGCGGCGAAGACGAAAAGGAGGGTTACGTCTTTAGCGCGTATTCACGTTTATTATGTAATTATAAAATATCATCATAATGTGGCTATCATGGCGTATTAGACAATGTTAAATTGTGAACGCGATGCTTTTGATACCATCCACACTGAGGGGAAGCAACTATTTTCAGTTCCCCAATCTGTTAGAACAAATTACAGCATTAAATGCCACCTCTCAACACACAATGTCTCTAATTCGGGCAAAAGAAGTGTCTGGAGTCTAGACACTAACAAAAAAAAGTTAAACTCACAAATCACCTTTCTACTATAACAAGACAAAGTATTATCCGTAGATATAACCATTATACTGTTGTCTGCTGTTAAAACTTCAATAGAAACTATATGATATTCTGTATTAAATAATATACGGCCTTCGTTCCATTCTCTTTTTATAAGGCATACTGATTTTTCCCTGAAATTTTAGATATTAAAAGCGGATTTTAGCTTATTTGTAAAAGAAAGACATTGCTATTTTAATTGAGCAGGCATTAATATAAAGGTGGTTTCAACTTTCAATATAATTATGAAGATACTAAGATAACATATCTAAATAAAGATATGTATAATATTACCAATTTATAACATTTTGTACAGTATACATACAAAGACATGAGCAATATAGTAGGTCTCATTACTGGAAGCAATATTTATTAGGTAATATTTGAGTCGATTTTTTTTTATTAAAAGTAAATAAAAAATATTTTTCTATTAAAAGTAAAATATAGATTTAATAACAAGAGGTAAATAAAAAGTGCAAAAAAATACTAACTATAGTGCATTTCTCCTATATTTGGATTCACCTTGTAGCTATTGTCAATCTATAGTCAACATTGTATAGTCCTGTAGCAACAATTTGGTATGGTGTTTTCTTGGCTGTACAAATCCTGACCTATAAATGACCAATATCATAAAAAATATATACTAAATATTATATTTCAACACTAACAAAAAAATATTGTCACCTTAAAGTTGCTGAAATAAACCTTTTAATTCAAATTAATTAAAGAAAACAAATTATAAACAAGGGTTTATACTATCCAATATCTTCTTCATCCTGGCATTAATCCCGGCTATTGCCAGGGTCTGCCCTCCTACTCAACCTACTCCACTTTGCACGGTCTTTTGCGTCCTCGGTGGTTAGACCATTGGCTCTCATGTCCTGCATCACGACATCCAGCCAGCGCTTCCTTGGACGTCCAGGAGGTCTCACTCCAGGAACTGATATAGCAAGGCACTTGCATCCGACATAGTTCTTAGGCCGGCACGTAACGTGGCCAAACCATCTCAGACGACGCTCTTGGAGCTTATCCGCTACGTCACGGACCCCAAGACTACCTCGAATGAATGTGTTGCGTATGCGGTCAGACCGCGTTACGCCGCACATCCACCTCAGCATCTTCATTTTCGTGACGTGTAGCTCCTGAGTGTGCCGAGATAGTGCCGGCCAACATTCGCTGCCGTATAAAAGAACCGGTCGGATGATGCTCTTGTATATCAGCCCCTTGAGCCTGGGCGGTATTCTGCGGTCGCAGACCACACCAGTGACCTCCCGCCATTTGGCCCAGGCAGCGCTTATCCGCCCTTGGACATCGTGATCGATGCCTCCAGACTCGTGCATAACGGATCCAAGGTACCTGAGCTTCTCCGACTTAACGGCTGGCTCAGGACCTATAAGGATGGTGCTCGAGTCCCGGCTCCCGCAGGCCATGTACTCTGTCTTCGACACATTAGTTTAAGACCGCCGTTCTCAAGCGTACCCTTCCAGAGGTTCACTTTACGCTCCAGCGTCAGTCGGTTCTCGGCAATGAGTGCTATGTCGTCGGCATACATCATCAGCCATGGAGGCTGGTCCTGGATGTGAGCCGAGACAGTATCGAGCACTACATTGAATAAGAACGGACTAAGAGCCGAGCCCTGGTGAACCCCCACTGTATTCGGGAAGGGTCTAGTGTCGCCAACAGCAGTCCTAACCATAGAAGCGGAATCGTGGTACATGTCTCTGATAATCTCAATATAGGCCTCAGGGATCCCTTTGGATCGCAATGCCCACCAGATACACTGACGAGGCACACAGTCAAAGGCCTTCTGCAGATCTAAAAAGGCCACATGCAGAGCTCTCCTTTTTTCCCTGTATGCCTCCATCAAAGTTCTGAGGGCGAAAACGGCGTCCATGGTGCCCGATCCTGGCTGAAATCCATATTGAGACTCAGAGACCGTACACTCTCGGCGGAGCCTGAGGTCGATCATGCGCTCGAAGAGCTTCATGGTATGACTCATAAGCTTAATGCCCCTATAACTACCACAATCTTGAACACTGCCCCTTCCCTTGTAAATAGGGGTAATAAAGCTAAGACGCCACTGATGCGGCATCTTACCAGTGTTCAAGATATGGTTAAAAAGGTCAGTAAGCATGAGCACACCAAGAGAGCCCAACGATTTCCACGCTTCGATCGGAATGTCGTCAGGTCCCACCGCTTTTCCGTTCTTCATGCGTCGAAGGCAATTACGTGTTTCGTCAAGGGTTATTGGGGCAATAAGTCCGAGGTTAGGCGGTGGGTCGTGATGAAGACTGCATGGGTGCTGAGTATTCAGCAACTCCTGGAAGTAGCTTCTCCACCTCTCCTTCACAGAGGCATGACTACAGAGCAGCGTGCCCTGGGAATCTTTGACGCAAAGACATTTTGCGATATCTTGCGTCACTTTATCCCGGGAACGTGCCAGTTTGTAAATGAGCTTCTGCCCCTCCACAGTTTCAAGTTTATCATACAATGGTGACAAACTTTCACTGCGGGCTCTGGCTACAGCTCTTTTACAGGCACGTTTAGCTACTGTGTACTCCAGTCTGTCTTCAGGAGAGTTGAATTCCTGCCACTTCTTAAAGGCAGCCTTCTTTTCACGAGTCACCTCCTGCACCTCGTCATTCCACCACCATGTCTCCTTGTCGATGGCACGTCCTCCCCTAGAAAGGCCAAGAACTCGCCTGCCCGCCACAATGATTGCCGACTGAGCCCGATCCCAAGCATCCTGAGCAGTCTCGGTGTTAGTCGAAAGATCGTGACTTTTCACCTCTGCCAGGAAGTCGGTCTGCATCGGTCCATTCAGCAACCACCACTTGATCCGAGGACTACGTTTCTCGGCTACTTTCTTCTTCGGAGTGACGTTAAAGTCCATGACAAGAAGACGATGTTGGGCCGTTAGGCTTTCGCCTGGAATGACCTTACAGTTAGTTACCCTGCCCATATGACACCGTCTGGTCAATAAGTAGTCTATTTGAGTTGAGTGGGACACGCTCTTATACGTGATAAGTTGCTGAGAATTCTTTTTGGAAGAACGTATTCACGACGGCCAGATCAGACGCAATACAGGTTCTCAGAATGTTTTCTCCCTCTGCATTGCGAAGACCGTGCCCAAAACCCCCGTGAACACGTTCATACGGCTCAGCAGCCTTACCGACGTGCCCGTTCAAGCCCCCCCCAACTAAGACCACTTCGATAGACGGCACAGCAAGTAGCACCCCTTTATACTGCTCCCAGAATGTCTCCTTTTCGGCCGCGCTACATCCCGCCTGGGGAGCATAGGCACTGATTAAGTTTGTGATAACGCCCTCAATCAGTACCCTCACTCGCATCAAGCGGTCGGAGCGACGGTCAACTTCAAGGAGCCCATTCTGCAGCTCTTCAGATAGCACTACCGCTACACCGTTTCTACCTGAAGGTGACACAGTGTATATAAGCCGGTAACCCTGTCCGATGTTACGGGACTTATTGCCCTTCCAGCGAGTTTCCTGGAGGAAAGCACACTGGACCCGACGTCTCATGAGTACATCTGCGAGTTCCCTGCATCGTCCGGTTAGAGAGCCAATATTCCACGTTGCAAAGCGGAGTTTCCTTCTGGGTACTTGCGTCTTTAACCGTGCCCGTACTTGACACGGTAGCCCTTGCCCACTTGTCGCAGGTGTAGGGCGATGTGCCTGCGCGTCGTTTCGCGGCGACGCCCTAGCCGTACCCAGTCTGTTGTTGGTTCGTTCCATATTGTGTTTGTTTTTGTGCTGTTTTCCAAAAACCCCTTTGTGGGGAAAAACCGAAGGGAGAGGAAAATAGAGGGGGGTAGGATAGGTAAAGGTGGGAGCTGGTGAAAGGAGAAGGGGGGGGGGGACACCATTCTTACGGACTGGATGAGGATATAAGAGTGGCGGCTCGAGGATCCGGGGTCACGTACCCGTATGCCCACAAACCAATATCAGACAGACATTAGTCTGGACACCCTCTGGACTACTACTACTACTACTATACTATCCAATATAAAACAATAAAATCAAAATTCTTTACTTGAACTAAAATTTCATTTACATATTGTCTAAATTTTGTTGGTGAACTCTTCTCAAATTCTAAAATGAATCTTCATTTTTTATAACATAAACACTATGAAAGTATATCAGTGCACCTTTATAAAGGTAGACTTACTAAATGTATTTGTGTAAAAGTCTGAGGATCCAGTACAATCACCTCACCAGCTTCAGTTGCAATAACTATACAACTCATTGCATATTTTTCCACCGAGTTCATTTTCAAAGTTGTCATATAAATTATTTCTGTATAACTTTTTTTTGGTATTTCAGCATTGTCTAAGAATTCAAGCTGTTGTTCCAAATTTAGTGCTAGAAAATCTCTAGACTGTATACTTAATATTTTTTGTGGTATATTATGCAAAGAATCTGTTAGGCCCAGTACTTTATCTTCAGAATGATTTGATGGATCCACTAACTGTAATATTAAATAACTCATAATAATATTATATAAAAATTATAAATATATTATTGATATTTAAATAAAGATAAAGTATTTTGAAGTAATCTTCACACTTTATCCTGCACATAGCAGGGTGCACAGAAAGAATCTGTTGTTCAGACATTCCATTGAGATCCTGGGTGATTCTGATTAGTGTACAAACTGAATTCCACACTTTAGTTATCAGAGTGAGTAAATGAAAAACCTTATGAAAAATACTTTTTAGAAAACATAAAAATTAGAACATAGTGATTTGAACCTGCATCTCTGGGACACTGTTCAAGTCTTGAACTTAAGTAGATTAACACATTAAAAATGTAAAAAAATGGTCTGACCTTTTTCCAAATCTCCATTTCACTACCATTGAGCTCCATACAAGGCAAGTAATATTTGTAAAACAATTTCATATTTCTATATACATAAATACAAGAGCTAAATGCTACAGCTATCAAAGGTAAAGGCCTAGGTGTTGAATCACTGGAGTAGACACTAATTATACCTAAGGGTAAATCTGGTAGCACAAGATCTGATATTTGCATTGCTCCTTTAAAGACCTGTTAACATAGAAATATTAGGTACTGCAAGCTTGTCGTGACAAAGAGAAAAATTTCTTATATACAACCTGAATACAACATAATACTTTTAATATAAAAGTAAATATTTCTGAGTATTACAATAGCGATACGCTTGATGATGACAATTAGTTAATAAATTAATAAAGAATTATTATTATTAGTAAGAAATAATAATTATTATTAGTAAAGAAATGACATAGAAGAATGTACCTTCAAAGTACTACTCACTTTAAGTTTTGCACTTTCTTCTCCTTTTCCTAAATCGCCAATAATAAGTTTAAATTCATTATCGTTTTGTAAATCGCATAGCACAAGATTGCAGTTCAATGAATTAATATCTATATCATCTGATCCTGCCTCTACGTCCAACCAACGGCTCATACCTCCCATTTTAATAAATTAAGTTTTGTATATATTTTGTACAAACTCAAGCTATATCACTGAAAAGTTTAAAATTCATAATCTAGTAAATGTTCCTTGTTCATAATGTTGTTTTGATTTAGTTGCCGTAGCAACGATAAACTGATGTTGCAAATATTTTTTATCTGTGATAAATGTTTCGTTATAAATCATTTTACATTATATTTTTCTAAGTAATTCGTGTTTTTTCTGTCAGTTATACTGTATGTAAAATATTTTCATATTACTTTTGAGTAAATTTATTCTAATAAATTCTTTTTTTTTAATGGCCTGATTTTGCGATAGATATAATAAATTCTTAGTTGACTAAAAAATTGAACTGAACATTTTAAAATGTCAATGTCAATACTTGTTGTCAAATGTGTTTGACGTTTTGATAAAAAGGATAAAGTGTACGTCCGCAATTTGCGAGCGTCTTGTTTTATTTACCTATTCTGTTTTTACAAAATAAGTTATATGAAGTTATTTTAATTATTTAAGAATAGGTACAACTAACCATTTATTTTGTATGTTTAGCTTAGGAACATTCTAGTTTTCTTCACTGTTTTGTGCATTAAAAATATGAAGCGCAAGAAATTCTTATAGTACGGTAAGTTTTAATTATTTTTATGTACTTATTTATTTTTAAAACATCATAGTTGAAATGCTAAAATTATGACTGACAACTAGTTTTGTTCCTGGACCGTAGAAAGTAGTCATAATAAACAAACAAATAAAAAACAAATAAACTTTATTTATGTTTACATTTGGCGTCCTCCATAGGCCTATGCTATCACTCTTTATCTTATTTTCCACCCCTTAAGACACATAGAGTGCTGGATGGTGCTGGATGATTCGATGCTTTTTGACAAACTTGCCAACTTTTTCTTACTAGAGCAGGGATTAAACTTACAACTATTATGCTTACAACTGGGTTCAGTCCCATTATGGCACAGTGGTCTTATAAAAAAGTCATTAAATATGGATATTATAAAAAAATATATTCCTTCATATGAAATTTGAACCTATTTGCATGACTAGTCTTATAACTATTATCTTATTTTACACATACAAATATACAAACATATAAATATATGTTAATATATATTTTCTAATTTTATATTTTGTATTATTACTTAATTTACTAATCTCTAATGTATAATTCTATTTCATTAATAATTTTTTTCATATTTATAAATAAATAGTCAAAAGATCACTTAAATACATATTAGGTGAGGCCCAGGGGCACGATTTTTTATTTTTTTATTAACATTACTTTAAAATTGTGTAATGTATGAACATTTTTAACATTGTTGCAAACCTTTTTGGTTTTTTAGATGTTATATATATTGAGGTTATTATATTAAATTGTTAAATAGTAATAAAAAAAAATAAGCATGTTATAGCATAAATAAGCGTTCCCACTCTAGGAAATTAAATATTTGATATTTTATTTTTTTCACTCTTGTGTTGAGGCAAGCATGGTGTTGAGTTCTGCCACTCAACATGCGGACGAAAAATGGGATGGGGGATGAAAAAATAGGGGGTGGAACTTTATTATTTTTTTAAGGGTGAAGTTGAAAAAAATATATATTACTACCCATTTTTGTTATAAAATATTAGTGCAGCATCTGGCTATAAATAAAATGGTTGTGTGTTCAAACCCCACTTAAAGGAATTAATTTAAACTATTTTCATTTCTATGCTCCACTTTGTATACTTAAAAAGAATATAGGTGAAAACTAAAAATTATGTTTTGGAATTGAATGCAAAAATTTTGCAACTACATGTTTCGTTTATTCATTATTAATATAGTTTTTAATACTACCACCAAAAATAGATAATAGTTGTGAAAAAGTAACTTATGTTTGAAGATATATTTTTTTAAGTTAAGGTACTACTCAGAACACTAACATTATATTTACTGTCTGTTTTTGTGAGCCAAAGTTACATCAGAAAATGTAAATGTAAATGAAAATGTTTACTTATTATAATTTTGTATTAATCTGGGTGAAACCTTGAAAACCATAAATCCAAATCCCACAGGAGGTACAGGATAAAAAGTAACACAGAAAGCCTCATAAAATCAGATCAGCAAATAAATTTTTTTTCAATAGCAATTTTCGTCTACATAAATATATGGTAAAAAATAATTATGTCGAAATCATATACAGATACTTACATTTTTACCTTTTTATTATTTTAATCACAAAATTTACAAGGCAAAGAAAATACATTATTCAATCTCTTTTCTGTCGCATATTGCACGTCCAGTAGCAAAATCAAAGGTTACATTAATATTAAAAAAAGAAAATAAATGTACCTAGATCTTTTACAATTTAAATTGGTTACTTTGCAGACAAGCTTAACAGGATAAATAGGATTCCAATGCATATATTACAATTGCTTTCGTGATGAGTCACCTTTGGCGATGTGGCCCGCGCCAGTAGTGGTTTTACTAGTTTGGTCTTTTATTTTGTTTTCTGAGAGGAAGCAAAAGTTCTTGATTTGAGTCACAAACCTGTTTTCACTAGCCCCAGTTGAGGTGTAAGGTGAATTATTTAATTTTAAATCATTGGATATTAGGCGTGATCGCGAATAAGTTGATAAGTCGACTGACGTACCTTGCTACTTTGAACTATATTATCTAAACAGAATAAGTTCAGGTTATATTGCCTAATATGCAAGTATAAACTCATGTATTTGTTTTAAAGAGTAATATTTAAAAAAATAGCTTTGATTATAAATATTTGAATATAAAAAAAATATAGTGTTGTACAATCATACAATACTACTTCAAAAATATAAGAAGGAATCGAATCTGCAATCTTTAGTTGCGTTGACATAGTAATATAGCTATACCAAACGATAGCTTAAATTATTTCGTTATAGCGCCATCTATGAATATAGTTCGGACTGCAAAAATTTTTGTAACAACCTATTCTAAGATAAGGCAAATATATACTTGAAATACTTAGATTGTAAATACAACGCCACCGTAGTTTAGTGTTGGATTAGTGACGGCTTACCGAGACCAATACAATATCACGGCCCGAGGTGGAAAATATTTTCAGAAATACTTAATGCTGCAAGTATCTATAATGTATAAAACTTTATTTTTCGCTAACGGCGCTCTTATCCTAACATCCCGTACAAAGAAATATTACCTACTATATTTTTTTCTATTTTAGCTATTTTCCGTATATAAGACAGAGGGAAATTAGTGTTAATACACTCAGTTCTGTACTTCCTGCCCAAAAGTGTGTTGAAATATTGATCTTAAGATGAATATGGTACATTCATAGTAATGTGACATACAACAGCAGCAACTCCGTTCCCCACTTTCTACCGAGTTCTGGAAGCATTGCATGTTGAGTGGCAGAAATAAACGCCGCGCTTTCCCTCGACACCAGAGCGAAGAAATGGAAATATAAACGTAAATAAATATTTCACTTCCTCGAGTGGGGATCGAACCCACAACCGTCGCGTTACAGTCACACCCTTGTGCCGCTGGGCCACGACGGCCTTACTTACTGCCACGATATACTTACTATCATTTATTACTAAATAATCCTTCTTTTGCTAGCATAGTCGGGTACAAATACGTGCTGTACATCAAAAGACGCGAATCAAATAAATTGATCTTATCGCTGAGTCTTTAAGACCACACAAGAAGGTGGTATGACCACGTACTGACAGACAAGTTGTTCAATATCTTAAATAGAGATGTTAACATGCATCTTAATAATACTTGGAACACTGTTTTGTAGATGATCTTTTACTTTTGTTTCTACATAACGTATTCTCTT
>HE671154.1:19895-38037 GCA_000313835.2 Heliconius melpomene melpomene | reverse complement strand
AAAACCGATATTAAAATTATATCAAAATCTTACTACAGATATGTAAGAAGCGTATAATATGTATTAATATTATTTATATATAATTTTCCCATAGATTGGAATAAAATATGTTTTACATTTCACTCTGTCGTTTAAATATATTAAAAACTGATATGTTTATTTTTCAAAGTTATAAGGATATAGAACCAAATGCGAAGCAAATTTTGTAAACAAAATTTACTAATCGTCAATAGCTTCGATAAAAACTAACAAGTTACACTAAGTTTTCAACACAGTTAATAACATAATTTGCGGTCGCAGTCCAGTGATCCAGTTAGTTGAGCTCTATAACGGAACGTGCGAAGTAAATTTGTTCTCAATTATTTTTTAAGTCAATATTTAAACATATTGGTTGTTATTGTCTACAATTATTTTAGAATATAAAATTGTTATATTTAGAGAAATATTTTTATCGAAAGAATTTGGAACATCATTACTATGTTAAAAATATTATTTTTATTTTTTAGAAAATAATTCATTTCAAATTTTATGTTCGTAGTAGGTATTTCTTTTTTTGGTCTTACTATGGAATAATTGTCATAATTGTCTACGAGTTAACGATAATATACTTACGCAATTATTAGGAATTAAAATAATGCTGAAGTAATGTTCTTAAAATTATCGTTATTTAAATTACTATAAGTACTCTAGTAACTACGTTCTCTTTACCTACTATCATATGAAAAAAATGTATAAAAATGAAAATCACTCGAATACTTTTATACCAGTTATTTTGCCCTTTATAATGTTTCATGGAAAGGTTCCGCTATTTATAGAACAAAAACAATTAACGACAATCTGTCGCGTCTGAATAAGCTAAATTAGTCTTTATCAGCGTCAGTGGGTTAACGACCACAAGTAGTTTGTGCACAAACACATGCCAATAAGTAAATAAATAACTTTTGAAAATATACCTACTACTTCGTTATTATGCAGATAAGTGTAGCGGAGTGCCTTAACACTATGCCCTCTCTGCCTGCGATGCGACATGCAGGATATAGCGTGAAGCTGAAAAAAAAAGACGACAATTAGAATTATTGTAGGTTTATGTCACAAATGGTAGATAAAAAAGGTACTACTACCCAATAAATAATAAATGTAGTGAATTATTATTACTAGGCTCTCTGCCCACCGTTCGAGAATATGGACGACTCATCAAGATATTCAGTCCATAAACATAAAACGTGATGCAATATAATAAATTAAAAAATAAAAACAAACTTAAAACACATAAACATAGCCTTAGCGCGTTTACGGTCGACATGTTGACTGAGACGTGCTCGCGAGATTCATTATACGGTTAAATACCCTAAGGTTTGTTGACTGTGGCAGGGTTGCCTACTTGCCCGTAATGTAACGGGTTCGATGAACCGTATGAAATCGAATCGATTTAAATTTTACAGTGATTTTCCATAGCTCCAAGTACCAAAAAATCAAATCAGCTTCACGTTGTATCTCGCATACACCAGTGTAGACAGAGGGAACCTAGTGTTAAAACACTCCGTTCCCCCACTTTCTGCTAAATTTTTCGTGTTGAGTAGCGGAATTCAATGCCGGGCTTTTCGCCTTGGTGCCTTGGTGGTTTTTGAATTAGAAATGAAAGTATTAAGAAATAACCATTCATTCCCTCGAATGGGGATCGATCCCCAAACCGTCGCGTTACAGTCACGCCTTTGTGCTCCAAGCTCCAAGTACCTCTGTGTGTAATTTCGCTATTCTCGTCTCTTTCGATAGTTTCTCAATGACCAAGATTTTCTTTGAATAAATTAAATGGGAAAACTTCATTGCTATTGCTGTCAGCATGACAACCAGCTACGGACTTTGATATTCGTGAGACGTATCTGGTTACGAGTGTGTCTTGCAAAATAATCCTAAACCATTAGCTTTCGACTCCCGCGCAAGGACGCTCGGCGTGATCGATTTACGATGCCTGTCGCGTGTGTGCGGACAGATGTAGGGTTTTGTGACAACGCGAAATGATCTATTGAGAGGTTTAGATTTTTTTTTTACATAGAAGAATTTGGGGAACGTAGTGTCTTAACACTAGGTTCCCTCTGCCGTGTGCGGGATACAGCGTGGAGCTGATTTTTTAATTTAAAATTTGAACGTAGCGGAATTGGAAACCGTCTAAATCTCGCTACGTAAAATTTCTTATATGTTTTCTAAAAATTAAAAAAAGTAAGTTTTAAATTGATGATTATATAAAAAATAATCAATGTTTTTATTTACACCAACGTATAGACCATGTTTTAGTAACTTTCGACTTTTTAGGTAAAAAATAAAAACACTTAATGGAAAAATATTCATATGAGCAAAATGTGGGCGTTACTTCGCACTTCGTGCATTTTAATGTAAAGAATAAATTTGTAAAAAGAAAAAATGTGTAGGTATATTTTAAGGTAAATAATGTGTGGTATTTGTTTATACCTCTGACGTAGTGGAAATTTGGTGGGAAGCAGAACCCAATGTCGAAATCTGTCTTAAATAAATATCAGCTCCATGCCGCTTCCCGCACACATCAGGGTAGGTAGAGGGAACCTAATTTTAGACATTCCGTTCCCCACTTTCTGCCGAATTCTGAAGGCATTGCGATTGAGGATCTGTCTTAACAGAAGTAAAAATTAATTGGATAAAAATAATTGGTTCCACTCAGTGAAATGGAACCCAAAACCATCACGTTGCAATCACACGCTGTCCCACTGCCTCAAGGTGGCCCAAAACAATAATTCATTTTCGAACTTGATGTATCTATCGAGATATTTATCAGGTAGCGAATGGCGCCGTGAGAAGTGTTATGAGTAGGTATGTTATACTAATTACTACCGTTCCAGTAACATTTGTTACCCATCACTTTCCAATATTATTTATATTATGACATCTGGAACTGAAAGGGTTGCGAAAGTTTTAGGTAATATATAGTTATATTATAAATATCAATAGATACATTAATGCCGATTTCTGGGGGCATTGCGTGTTGAGTGGCAGAACAACGCGTTTTGCCTCGACACCAGAGCGAAGAAATGGTAAATAAAATAAAGGTAAATAAATACTTCACTTCCTCGAGTGGAAATCGAACCCCATCCTGTCGCATTCACTGGCCTCTGTAATACGTGTTCATTTTCTATTATTAATTAATAGCTAAATACTTAAAATATTCGCAAGTTTCACAGTAACTAGAGTAGACAGTCTGCCGCTACTTAATTCCGGTTTAAAATACTCGCCAACATTAGCAATAACTTCTTCATGCAATTATATTAGTATTCCAGTAGTAGATACAAAATACAAGATCATATGTTATCTAGCTTATAATAATCTTACTCACGTACGAGGTGGTGCCAGTGCAAAAAAAAATCCCGTTCTGCGTGATTCATACAAGTAAGCTTTCGTATAAACATTTTTGAGGAAAATTAATACTTTAAATTGATCATTGGTTGACCTTTTTAAATATTAGTCCCAGCTTCTGATGCTAGGTAACCTAATGTTGAGACACTGCGTCCCACAGGTTTTCGAGATATTGGTCGTATAACGATCATTTTCTGAATACCATTTTTGCACATTTAAATACGCGGGAAGGTTTATTTAGTATGTTTTTGTTTGCAAGCCACCTTGCGTGCGACTAAAGGCCTTGTATTTAGTACGCGTAAGTTCCCAGGTTCCTTCTGCCTTCCCCTTCTATGTGAATGAAGCAAAAAAAACTGATGTTTATTTAATATTGAATTCAAAATTAATTTCAAATTTAATATTTTCATTTTAATGTACGCGTAAATTTCATTTGAACAAAATTATATTTAATTAATAAAAATGATTTATTTGCTTAATGGTGTGAAATAAATAAATTGAAAATTTAAATATTGATACGATTAATTGAGAAGACATGTTTGCCTCTAATTATCGTAAATATTTCTTTTACAGAAAAAAAGACGTCTTTGAGTGTACAAATATTTGAAGTGAAGTATTTGAGATAAATGTGTATATATACACATGTACGTATGTATTTAGTGGTTTTCAAATGTACAAAATATAACTTACTACAACTTATGTATATGAACTAATTCGAGTACCTACTGATTCTTTTGTGACTTTAAACGCGACAGGATGTAGGTTTGATGCCCACTCGAGGAAATGAAATATTTAGTATTTTCATTTGTTGCTCCGCCACTAAGCACATAATACCTCCTGAATTCGTCGGAATTAGGGAACGAAGTGTCTTAGCTGGCTCTCTTATTAAATATTTTTAATGTAATTTACCTAGAAAGATAGTGAAGCTAGCTAGCCATTTAAGGCTACACTTGGGTAGCAAGACGCATGTCTTGCTCCTACCTCTTCCACGCGATGGCCATCCGCAAGTTAAATGTAGAGAAGTTTCTCCCGGTTCCACAGATTCAGACATTCCGTTCTCCACTTTATATATATTAAGAGGATGATAAAAAAGAAATTTGGAATCTTATAAAAAATCAAAATCTCTTTTTTATTTATTTTATTTTTAAAGGAATTTAGTTAGCTTGCTACGTATAAAAAAGAATAAAAAATAGAATATATTATCCTTATTCGAGCTACAAGAAAAGCAACTCAAGGATATTTAATGACTCTAATGAATACCTACGTAAAATGAAGGAAGCTGGTAATTAATAATTTACTTCAATACAAAGTGACGTAGTACTGACGTCGTCGTAACGCGCCTTTAATTGTTTTAGTCCATTTATACAAGTTTCCTTTCGCAGCAACACATGTGATATTTAGATATGTACCGCATTGCTTTTCTTGAGAAGTCTTTTTTTTATCTTAATAAATGTACGGCTTTTTGTCTTAAAAAATGCATGGTTTTTTTATAGTTATCACGATGGATATTTGGAAATCGAAAACAATAATCATTTGTTAGCTTAGTTACAATGACATATTGGTTATAAGCTAATGTCTCAAAAATTGGCCTTGCTTGTAGAACGGAGTGTCTTTACTCTGCCTCCTTCCTTGCTATATGCGCAACACACAGTGAAGCAACGAAAATTTAGTAATAAAATAACGTTACATCAGTATAATACTAAAAAATAAAACTTTATAGGGTCGTATGTGATCCTTAATCTCTAAAGCAACGCATTTATAAATATTTCTCACAACAAACTCGTTCAAATCAATTTTTTATTGCACCATTTAATTATATACCCACCTTGATGATGTTATTACGTAAATGTGAAGCGCTCTACACCTCTATGAATTATATAGTAATAGGAAACATGACGAAAATAATCTATTATTCATAAAAGACGAAAAAAAAATGGGAGGGGCTCCGATTTGGGCCAAATGTCGTTTATGGTATTTTGGTCTTACGAAGCTGATTCCAACTGAATGGTGAAAAAAAAATCTAAATAGGCGGAAAATAATAAGATTTTTTTATTAATAAAACAATTTATTACTGCCAATTATAACAAATCCATAATTATACAAGAAAAAATGCTTATTATATAGGTATATCATAAATGAATGAGAATCAGGGGAACAATTTGGTTTTACTGCCAAGCCGCGCCTATAGAACTGTGGCACAAAAACATTCCCTTTTTTCAATGAATCCTATACAATTGTAACATCTTCTACAAATGTTATATATACACAAATTCCATAAAAATCCTAAGAAATCAACAAAAGGCTTAACTTCCTCAATAATTTCCGCTGATTCATCAATAACTATTTCTAGTTCCCACATGCATTAAGTTGCATCACTCATTACGGTATCACGCATTGTCTAATAACACTAGTTACTACCGAAATTAGATAACGCCTCTGTCACAAATAAGCCTGAGAACATTTCTTTCAGCTTTCCATATAAAAATGCCACGTAATTTCGTCTATTGTCCGTAGTTTTGGATTTCTTATCGCATTAATGTTTGCTGTTTGTTTCTTTGGATAGATTTATCTTGTTATTGTTAATTTGTCTTTTGTTGTTATTTTTCCTCGATATATCTACTCAATGAGATTTGAAGCTACTAATATCGCTTTCTGTCGATTCTGTCTGCAATAAAATCATTATTTTTATTGTAATTTTAGCAGTATTTACCATTTAGTCAACTGAAGTTAGTTACAAGCATAGATAAAATTAAATTTCTTCATTAATTAATATACTTTTATGAATGTATCTTGTACATCACGTAGTAGTTTGCTATTGGCAATAAGAACGCCTTTGCACATTTTGTATTTTCCGTTATATTAGTTTTATTTATATGCAATAAAGTTTTTTATCTATCTATCTATCTTGTTACTAAGTAAACATTAATAATTATTACCCATTTTCGCAATAGCGAGTAGTTACTATGTCATTTCATGGTATTATTTAACACGGCGTCCTTAGAATACGAATGCGATACATTTGTGAGGGTACGTGTGTCCCCATGAACGATTAAACGTTACTCGGTTATTATTCACGTTAACACCTTAACTGGTTGTGTAAATGATATGGACTTTCACTTTTACGATCGTGACAACAGTTGTGCCCTTAGGAACTATGATAGTAGTTTGTCCTTATTTTTCTAAAAAGGTGGAGGTTTTATATTCGATGCTCATATTTCTGTTTTTAATGTTCCTTAGCTCTTTAGTTTAATTTAATGTATTCACACTGTTTCCTGAATTGGAGGTATTATTTTACCGTACAATTGATAAGTGAAAGAAACAAATTCATGTTTTATAAAATATTGTATTTTGTAAATATTATTGATTAAATAAGATAACGTTAAAATGTATGCTGATGTTGTTGCCCATCTTCAAACAAAAAAATGCACTTATATCTTGTTTTATTTCAACCGTAATAATATCGTGAAAAAGGCCTTTAATATTACCATTTTGTATAATTTACAGAAATTAATAATATTTAATTGACAAAAACGATTGTCTTTATAAAATTTTAGTTTAAATATTACTTATATTGTTATAAGAGTAACATTTTATTTTACTCACAGAAAATATTCTTATATTATATGTAAATTTTAAATACGAAGAGGATCACGATCAGTCGTTAGGTATAAATGGTTTTTTCAACGTCAAGAAATGAATCTAATTGTCTAATAGCCTCACGAGATTCGTCCTTGCTGAGGAATGTTTGATTGTTCTTAACCTATTTGTATAAATTTTAATACTACGATTTATTTTAAGTAGAAACACTTAAAGTTTCATTTTTGTCTATAGAAAATACACTTTATGTAAAATTTTATTACACTCTCCGCTCAATTTTTGAGCTAACCTACCCAAGTCTACCAGAACGGAGAAATGATATAAATTAATACCCTTGAATGGAAATCGACCACCGCTACGAATACAAATTATAATCTGAAAATCCCAAGCCTGAAAAACCCTATTTTCACTCGTAAAATATGAAATATATATTTTTTAAACACTCCCAGAGCTCAGTAATCAAACAAATATCGACATTGAATATATAAACCAAGGATATTGTTGTTTTCTATTTCGTTATCGTAATTACATATCGGTTACGCAAATCATCCCGCTAAGCCTCTCGCGCCAGTACACCGCGGTCGGTGCGCCGGCGCACACGTTGCAGTCAGTGCCTGTGGTATGTGTGTGTGTCTATCATCCCTTTATACTTTGCGATAGAGGGATCGATGGTGTGAACTTGTTTGGATGTCTCTTTTGTTTTCTTTGGTAAGCTCTTTCTGATAATTTTCGGATTGATATAAGAAAATAAGTTAAATAGGATTATATTGGTTGGTACCACCTGTTTTGGTACGTTGAAAAATTACGTCAGATATCGGTGATTGGATATCAGTTATTAAATGTGATTTGTTTTTTTTTTCTACTGTGTGAAACTGCTGTATGTGGCTAGTAATTATAAATACGTATTCACAGTTTGATATGGGTTATTCCAGTATAATATTATATCGATGTGCAGAATTTTCCGTGTATTCTTCAATATACGTGACATTAGCAAAGTTGGAATCGCTCGTCTTGTTAATATTTCATTTTATAGTCTAGTCATCGTCCGCGACGTTGTGACGTTGCGTAGACTTTAAAACGTAAAATGGAAAATTCTGTTTTTTCCCGTTCCTGTAGGAGATTTTGAGAAATCTATCGTCTCTAAGTGCTCCTCTACATTAGCTAACCTACCTCAGTTAGTTAGTTAGCTAGTTTCTTTGATTATTGTTAACGTTGTCTGTCAGTTATTTACTAACGGAACAATTGTATATATATAGATAAGTATATACCTAGATAGAT
Source organism: Heliconius melpomene melpomene (assembly GCA_000313835.2). Lineage (NCBI taxonomy): Eukaryota > Metazoa > Arthropoda > Insecta > Lepidoptera > Nymphalidae > Heliconius > Heliconius melpomene. Next base: position 29,784 of record HE671154.1, on the reverse strand, counting down.
ACCAAAATAAAGTTATTAAGATTATTGCAAGGTAGTTTTGTAGTCATTAAACGCTTACAAATTACACACGCTTTATAAAATCAAGTAATGAGCTGAGCTTATAGCTTTTTCTTAGTATCTTCTCCTAATGACATTAATTTAGATCACAATAATGCGTTTTTTAATCTAGCCCGTTTTTTATACAAATCTATTCTTTTAAGAAAATGTAAGCAATTGCTGTTTGTACATGGAAGATACATAAATAAGTTTATTATTGGGCGCATTTTTGACTAATTTCAAATCTATGATGCCCATAGTAATGGTGATAGGACAAATCAATATTTCACCGATTTAGTGTATTACCAAATTAATATTTATATTACTGAAATAATATATTTTACCTAATTCTTCAAATTTAATTTCCTACTTAGATAAAGTCACAGAGAAAGAGAAAGTTTTTTCTTTGCTTTGGAAATATTAAATAAAGTAAAAGCAAAGAAAGAACTTTCTTGAATGTTACAAATTATTAATTTTATTAATAATATTTCCTTATGTTAAGTAATCATAATTATTTATTAAAGTGAAACTTTACATATACATATTAACCATATTGGTGTTTCGTTATATACCTACACTTAAAATGTATGACATAATCGAATTCATCAAAATATGTATGAGTTTTATTATAAAAAAATCGCTTTAACGATTGACTTATGATTTTTTATAATGTCTAGTTAAAAATTCGAAGTGAACACGAACTACTCATTTATTCAAAGAATCGAATTTCCGAAAATATACAATACTAATATACATTATTAATGGCTGAAAGAGTTTAATTTAACATGTGTTATAAATAAGTTGCAAAAACCAAATCTTATTAGTACATATTTTAACTTAAAATTATAGTTTTACAATATTATATGAAATAATGAAAACTTTAATTTATTTAAAATATAAATTATATTGAACTTTGGAATGTAATGAATATAATACTTGTTATTTATTCAGATGTTTTTCCTTACAGATCATCAGTAATGTACGCCAGTGAGGCTAGATTGTGGTGAGCGCCTGCCTATACATATTATTTTATTTTATCTGTATGTATTTTTTTAAATTTTATGGAGAGAGAAATCACTCCGTTTTCCAATTTTTTTCTTATTATTAAGACTTTGGATATGTAGAGGTATAACAACTTAATGTTCTGTATTAAACTAGACTACATAACATTCTTATAATTCTCAGTAAATAACCAATATAACCGGTAAAGGTAGAGAATATAACCGAGCGGAGAGTGGCGGAAATACCCTTTATGTGTAGGATAGGGCGCGGAACAAAAAAAGCGTGGAAATTGCCCTCATTTTTGTCCTACAATTCAATAAGAAATTTCTGCAGAACCTGTTTTATCTCATTTTAGATACAATAAAAACGAACATCATTAGTGATACAGATTTATATATCTTATCGGTTGTTATCTAATGATTATGATTGAATTAAAATATTTTCTCTTATGTTGAGTTTCATTGATTATATTGGATTCGTGTTAATAGATTATATATATATAATTCTTTATTTAATTTATAATGAAGGCGTCATGATCGTCATGTAAACGCCACTTCATCAGTCTATCGCCGCCCACTGCTGAACTTAGGCCTCCCTCATCAAGCGCCAACCAACCCGGTCTTGGGCTACTCGCATCCATCCGGTGCCAGCCACCTTCTTTCATGTAAACACGATGGTTCTGAGTTCGATCCTCATTCGAAAGATTGATTATATTTTTGTTATTTATTATTTCTCCAATCTGGAAGACAAAGCGCAGCGTTATGTCCCGCCGGTCAACACGTGTTTCTTAAAACTTGTGCAGAAAGCGTCGAACACAATGTCTTCACAGTTCGTTCCTTGTGCTTATTCTGCTATGTGAATAAAAACAGGAAGCTGTTTTTTTACAAGTTTTAGTGAGTTCTACAGAAATTAATGATATGTTGTATTTATTATACCTATATTAAAAATTTACATTTCAAAGAATGCATATTCGTAAGCGGACACTGCTTAAACAATTTTATTTAATCAATGTCTTTGCACCTTGCAAATATTTTCGAAAAAGTTTCTCTCTAAACAAAAAATTCTACAGTAAGTTTATAGCTTTACATAAAAAACTTAGTAATTTTCGCGGCTTACCTCAATACATCGTGCGATAATCATTACTAAGAGTTAAAAACAAATCATCACGTTTTTTAAAACTAATTTCTGGAAATTTGTAAAATGTTTATGATGCCTTTTAGCTTATATTATGCAACGTTTATTTTATATATCAAGAGTAAGTTTACTTTCTACTTTATACGTATGTATGTTTCACACATTTATTTTTTTTATCGGTCAAACCGAAAGATGCAAATGCCTATTTAATTGACTTCAGTAACCGCATTGTCTTTTGAAATAAAATGTTATTATCGTTACGTGTCCGAAACTTATCTAGAAATGAATTGGAAATGTATCACAGATACGTAGTTCTTAGTAGATACGCTAGTATTTTATATAGTAGGGTAGTCACAGATAACTTAATGTCAAAAAAACCTTTCTCTACTAACTGCCCGAACTCAGGATATTTATGTATTGACTGTATTATAACAAATATATTTAAAATATTTGTTATAATACAGTAAAAGGCCCATTCGAGTCACGCCCGAGGGTGGTTGAACTGCAACATGTGTGTATCACTCAAGTCTGTAATTCCTTAGTATCGATTTATATCAACATTCCTTTTAGAATTTAATCCGGACATGCAGTTTATACTGTCTACGTACGTTTATCTTTTGTCTAGTTGAATATATAAAAGAGTTAGTCATATCTTTTTAAAATATGTTTTTTAAATTTAAGAGCGAGTGATATATTGCCAAATTTTCTAATTATTTTTTTTAAGTGTCCAACAAAACTTGTCTATCAGCTTATGAAATAATTATACCAAAGTAAGAACATATCATAAATGTAATGTAACAGTATAGTATAGGGCAGGGGTTCCCAACCTGTGCGCCACGGCGCCCTAGTGCGCCATAGAAAGTAAAAAGGGGCGCCGTGAGTTGGTTCCTAAATCTGAAATCGAAAATCTCAAAATCTTTGAGAAACTGTGCGGAGACTAAGCTCAACCGTCACATTGAATTGACTAAGAACTGTCTGTCGTACTTTATTATTCTTATGTCTTAATTGTTATTTTCTCAATTTCATATTATCGATGTTTTAATTTTTGATCCTATTTGGGTGTAGGTATCTATTTCTTTCGTCTGTTTTTTTTTTAAGCGAACTAGCTTGGGTAGGGTGCCGTCAAAAAATACCAAACTTATAACTGCGCCGCGAGCTGAAAAAGGTTGGGAACCCCTGGTATGGGGGAATGGTACAAGTGTCCTACATTGTGAACCATCGATATGCTTGCTGCGTTATTACTTGCCCGCCTCAGGCCAATCTGCTTTTTGGAAGTGATCTCATATTCATTATAAAATAATTATTTTTATGTTGTACCTGTATAATTATTTTACTGACGTAACTGACTTTGAAATCTTTGAAATAAGATTTATTTGAGTATTGCGGACTTTGACAATGTATAAACATATATTTAAATTGTATTCCTTGGATTAAAGTTTAGGCTTTTTAATGTTTAAACTTTAAAGTTAAACATTAAACATACATGTTACACACAGTATATGCGATTAAGTCAAGCATTTTAGTTTAGTCAAATTAATAGTCGTCCATAATTTTCTTTCCGTGTATTAATTTGAAGTAAGATGCATTTTAAATCGTAAAATAAAAATATATATTTTTTTCCTGTTTCTCTAGGAACTTTGCAAAATCCACACAATCCCTAAACTATCTATATACCAAATTTCAACTTTCTAGTTCCTGCTTTTTTACTTATAAAGTTTTGTCTTTTGTTATTATGATTATCGTTTCAAATCCGTTTCCAGCTTATTAAAATAAATAATATTTGTATATCTTAATAAACATTTTGATGAAAAAAGATAACTTTAGAACACGCTTCATAATCATTTTCGTTTGCAAGTTTTTTTTACTAAAGTTAGGCGCTCACGACGTTCACTTTCTTCGTTACGAAATCATTGTGATTGATAATGCTCGTTTTGATAAAAATCTTATTAGTCGATAGCACATTAACAATTTATTATATTGCTTACGCTTTTAGTTAGATGCCATAGTGGTACAGTTTCTGAGTATAAACGCGATGGTTGTGAGTTCGATCCCCACTCGAAGGATATTTCAGTGTTGTAGCGTACATAATGCAGTGTACAGTTTCGCCACTCAACACGAAATGTCTCGAATTTGTGTAAAATGTGGTCTGGTCAAAAGAATGTCTTGTCTTAACTCTAGTTTCCGTCTGTTTACCTTTGTGCGTGATAAAACGTGAATCTGGACATAAAAAAAACCATTGACACTTAGTATCTCCCAAGTCTAATATTTCCCACGTAGAGAAACTGAAAAAACTAATCTTTTCTCCATGTCTTCTCCATGAACTGCATATCTATTTATAATATATAACTATTGTTTTAGATTAAATTCAACTCGCAACCAAGTTTATAAAAGAAAATATATTTAAAAATATACATATAAAGATATTTACAAAAGTACCAGCAACCGGAAGCTAAGACTTTAGAACCATGTTTACGATGGACGCTGTTAAACACATTTTACATCCGGTTCTTGAGCAAATAGTTAAGCGAAAGCTTATGAGATTCATTTCAAAAGGTATAGCTTCAACTGATAGTTGAAAATCTACGCTAATATCAGCTTCACGCTGTATCCCGCACACAGCATGGCAAAGGGGACCTAGTGTTAAAACTCCCGTTAAAACACTCCGTTTCCCATTTTCCGTCGAATTCTGGAGGTATTGCTTGTAGAATGGCAAAATTCAAAGCCGCGCTTCGATACCAGAGCGAAGAAATGAAAACAGATTTAAATAAATATTTTATTTTCTTGAATGAGGATCGAACCCACAACCAATCGCGTTTACAGTCACAAAATAGTTCCCCTGCGCCACCACTGGCCTCATAAAAATAAAATGAGCAAAAAGTAATCGAACCACCAGCACCTATTTAAATATGACCACGGGGCCACTATTTTGTAATGCCATCCAATGTCACCGGACCTATGAAGATCACGAATTTCGACTTTGTACGTTGACCTACAAATTTGTTTGGCAATCGTCAATATTCTGATGATTCATGGCTTCACCATTTACTTAGACGAAAGTATAGAATAATATTGACAGTAAGCGTTGTGAGGTGTCTTTTTACTTTGTTTTATAATACGAAACCCAATCGAGTTGTAGTCATTCTTTATTAACAGTTCTGAATCATCGAGATAGTTAATTAATTATTGTAAATTAGTATTATATAAAATGTAATATATTAATATTGGTGAAAGTGAATGCTTAATGTGTTGATTTTGTTTGTTTGTAACATCTATATTATTTTTATGTTTTACGAGGCAGACAGATTGAAATTAGGTATAAGTTTTTAGACTTTCATTCTTCTTGGTAATGTTCGGATAAGTTCTGATAGATGAGCTGTCTCCATAACACCCTGTCTTCAGTTTGCCTAAAAACTTCAGGAATGGCAACAGCTGCAGAATTCTAGTTCTTCGAAGACATCAGATCTTCAGCTAGTTAATCGAGCTCCAGATGCCATTGACTTTACCAATATCAACTCAGTAATCAAGATAGTTTGTTTGTTTTTGAGATATGTGTCCAAAATATGAAAACATTCGTTGGTAATCTTTTCATATTTAGGATTATGTTTTACCATCGAATAAAGTGAAGATTTTTGTTCAAATTATAAGCTGACTTTGATAAGAATTTTAGTGTTAGCAAAAAAATATTAACTTTTAAACATAATTAATGGCGACAAAATATAAGTATTCCTATGAATATTACAATTTGTCTCTAAAATATTTGAACATTCTTTCCTTACTAAAGTAAACGCTGCATAAATAGAAAAAAATAAAATAAAATATAATCTACCTTTAGTTTCTCCTTTCGCATAATTTCTACAAAATAAAAAGACCATAATTACCAACCTCGCAATGAATAGAAAATTTGTTGGAATCGACATTATTATTCTCTAATATACAAAGAACAACACACAAAAAGACGAATTAAAACCCGTCATATTATATCCGCTTTCTTTTTACACACTTGTCGTTAAATATAATAAAAAGAAGTCCGTCCACATTGAAGTTTTACGTCATGTTACAGCAAACATCTGTTCTCTGGTGAGTTTAAAATTTTCGCATGATTTAATTTCGTTATCGTTCGCTGCACTTGTAAATTCGTATAATTATGCCAATAAATATTTATGATTTTTTTATTGGATTACAAGTTTTGTGTGCCAAAAAAATATATTGATCTTTTTTTTTATATACGAATATGGCGTTTATTTAAGGAGTTCGTTTTAAATTAACTTAAAAATTTAACTCGCTGGTGTAAATACTGCCAGTGCGTAGGGGAAGGGGTGTGTCTTAGGTTTACTCTGCGTGCTATGTTGAAAAGCTCGTTTTCAAGATACCTTACTACGGACGTATAAATAATTTGTTTTGAATATTATTTTTTAGACATAACAGTTTAACACAAAATTTGCTATTACTTATACTCATATGAAACAATGTTATCATAGCTGGAGTTCCATAGATAATTGTAAAATAATACATTATTAATAAAAGGCAACATTTTGTTTTTGTTAACGTATAATACTCAACGCAATGAGTAATACGTGTAGTGTATACAGCTGTGCTTATCTATAGTTAATGTACGATTCGCCCTTATTTTATAACAATAAATAACTAAACTAGGCAGAGAAAACTTAATATAGAGACTCCGTTCTCCTTTTTCCACCTGAACTCGAGACGGAAACGAAAACCATGCGTTACCTTTGGCCAGAGTGGGAAAATGAAAATAATGCATTACCCAGATTGGAGGGTAAAAAAAATAGTTTATTTTTTCAAAATCATGCTTTTAAAGTCGTTTCTCGATACACAATTAAAAGTACTAAATTTCCAATAATTTCCTTTAGTAGTAGTTCCGGAGTAATTTGGATATCAGAGACGACCGGACAAATACACAAATGTTCTCATCAGTATATTTTGCATACAGTATTAACTCCGTGATCGCAACGATATTAATAATGACTTTCGCTTATAATAAGCATAATAAAAACGACAACAATACATGGATGTTCAGTTCCGCACAACGCAAAACAACGGAACCCAACGGAATAAATTACTATTTATTAAGTATTTTATTAATTCTGTTGATGATTTATTTCATTTCCCCGTGTTATGTATTTCCAGTTTTGCATGTCAATTTGTATTATGTAATGTATATTTATTTGAGGCTAGCTGTAGAGCGTAGGGGTACAAAAGTGCGAATGTGAACGCGATAGGTTATAGGTTCTATTCCCACTCGAGGAAGTGTTTTTTTTTTATTTTCATTTTAACTATTAAGTTATAGTATAATTAAAGAATACACAACAATCGTGTGAAAACACTCTTGTATGTAAAAGTGATATTGGATTGTTATTGTTACAGATGCCCGCGCCCGAGATCCCACATCTGGTATGGCGTTAATTAATTTGATTACGTTTTTACATGACATATCATATATGGATGAAACAACTAAGTAATTAGACAAGAAGTATATCTCTTTTTATTTTTTTTAACACTTTACCTAAGGTTCTTCAGCGTGTTGCGATGTAAGCAAATAGCTTCACGCTGTATCCCGCGCACAGCAGGGTAGGCAGAGTGAACCTAGTATTAAGACACTCCGTTCCCCACTTTCTGCCAAACTGGAGGCATTGCGTGTTGAGTGGCAGAACTCAACCCCGCGCTTTACCTCGACACCAGAGCGAAGAAATGGAAATATAAACGTGATGTATGGTAGATATATTTGTAAAGGCATGTCATTCTTATATTATTATCAGCCATATCGATAAAAAGTAATAATGTATACGAAACATTTCAATTATGGCGCTTTCAATGTTCCGGTTCATACTGTGTTTCATTTATGGCGCACCCGCACGGTTTCCCTTTGATGAAATGTCAAAAGTAATTGACAAGCGTGCAACGAACACGGTGTGTACACTCACTTGAGGCGATTTATTTTGGATGTTTTAAATTTATTTATCTTTTATTATTTTTGTATTGAGATAAAATTTGCTAATTTTAACTTAGTAGTTTTGTAGTATCTAAGACTTATACAAATTCTGTATGTGTAGCGCAATTAAATTAATTTCACAATATTTTTTTTAATTAAATGATACGGTTAAAATTCTAGAAATTACAATACGTTTTCTATCAGAATAATAATTTTAGGCGGCATTATTAGTTAATAAAAGAAATTTCCTTTATATTTGAGGTGTGAACCCAAACGCTTCTTAAAAAAAATTGTATAAGCATCCGCGTTTGATGTATACTTAGAAACAAAAATCTGGTGCAATATAAGATCTAATCAGGTAAAATCAGGAGTTGGGTCGAGTCTCCCAAAATGCAATTTCTCAAATATAGGCGGAAAGCCTAAAAAATGTCAGTTAACCAAGTAGTTATGCAAGCAAGCACTTTTTTTTTCATTTTTAAATGAAACAAGTTGTACCTGTCTTATTATATGGGGAAAATGAGTGACAATAACATATTATAAAAACCAGCTTAAATTTCGCATCGGTGATTCATTGCGAAAATTTGCGTAACTTCATTGACTAAAACTTTTACTTACTCTTTACCCTTTCCTCTTTAAAGATGTTTTATCGACAGGTGGGTTTTAAATTAAATAAAGGCTCATTTATTTTCTAATTAATATTAGTTATTAATTGTTTACAATGCTATGCTACGCCCAATTTATGCACATTTCTATTTTGTTTTTATTTAGTAAAATTTCTATTTTGATTTTATTTGAAACGGGTGGTCCAAATCAAATTTTATCCATAGCCATTGTGTGCGGTAGGTAAGTAAATCATTTGGATGCGTGCCAACTGCGACACGATGATATCATAATAATTAATAACTTTACATTATTAATTTCTAGTAGAAAACGAACTAAAAAAGATCTAATAATCTTTAAAGGGCTATATATACTGCCTTAATTCATGGTTAAGAATGCAAAATAGGAGAAAAACTCCCAAACGGAGAGACGTAGAGATAAACACACACACGTGTACACAGACAGGCCAAACTTATAACACCCCTCTGTCTTCGTCGAGGCCTATCACGTTGTATTCTGGTAGCATAATCAATTGCGCAACAACGAAAAGTTGTGACTGACTTTTATTGCTGTCAGCTGTTAACTTGCGCATACTCAGGACAAAAGACTGAGATAATAGGTTATTTAATTTAATATTTAATTAAATTTAATAAGTAAATTAATAACTCTAGAGGTTTAAGACAATCCTTTCCGCCATTTACATCCGGAACTCGAGGCTGCGTGTGTATTCAACGCCGCCTGCTGTATTGCCGGGCAAATAAAAATAATGCGTTCTCCCAATTGGTGATCGAACCCATAACTACCGCATTTACAGTCTGACGTTGTCCCACTGCGCCTCAATGGCCTCAACTGTTCTGCGTTCAAATCAAATTCTTTGCAATACCTAGAAGGTTAACAAGAAATCCTTATTTAATTGGTCTACATAATTAATAATTGAACGTTAGGATTGCGAAAAACAAACGAATAATTTCTTCCGGTTAATTATAAATAAAAAGCGACACAACAAGTATAAAAAGGTCACATTTAACGGCGGCTCCACGGGATAATTTATGCTCTTGAAAAGGAGAGTGGTTCAGGTTCCGAGTGCATCGACCCGATCACTTTCCCCTCTTCCTATATAACCTTATGGGTAACGCGTTGGATAGGTACTGGATTTTTGTTTGT
>HE671154.1:0-19795 GCA_000313835.2 Heliconius melpomene melpomene | reverse complement strand
GCACAGCCGTAACCGCTGTGCGTAGAAACGTTAAATTTGGACAAAAGTTTACTTTCGTAATCTGGACATCCACTAAGAAGGGATTTTGAAAAATTTAACCCTAAAGGGGTGAATAGGGGTTCAAAGTTTGTATGGAAAAAAAATTAAATCGGCACTGATTTTTATAAAATTTGAAATTTAGATTTTTAAAAGTATTTAATTGAACACGTGTTTCACCGTTTTCTAGAATTCTCCCCCTAAGGGTACAAATAAGGGGTTGAAAGTTTGTATTAGGTTTTTTTAAATCGTCACCAATTTTTATAAAATTTGAAATTCAGACTCTTAAACGTATATAATTAAACACATGTTTCATGGTTTCCTAGAATTCACTCCCTAAGGGTGCAAATAAGGGGTTGAAAGTTTGTATTGGAAAATTCTTAAATCGCCACCGATTTTCATAAAATTTGATATTTAGACTCTTAAAAATATTTAATTGAACATACGTTACATGGTTTTCTAGAATTCACCCCCTAAGGGTGCAAAAAAGGGGTTGAAAGTTTGTATGGAAAAATATTTAAATCGCCACCGATTTTTATAAAATTTAAAATTTAGACTCTTAAAAATATTTCATTGAACACATGTTTCATGGGTTATTAGAATTCACCCTTAAATACGCAAGCGAAGCTGCGCGCGTCCGCTAGTATAATCATAAATGGATATTAAGTCATAAGTCATAAGGCTCCACCGCCATATGCTGTTTGTTGTGTTGAACCCTGTATTGTTTCAACATACAATGCTTATTATACAAACGGCTGCGTCCGGCCGTTGGTTTAACCTTGGCTATTGCCTTGTTCGGATCGGCTTTTCTTTGAAAACATACTAATATGTCTTAATTTTTTAATTATATTTTTGTATATTAAAAGTCTTACATCATCATCATCAGCCTGTCGTCGTCCACTGTTCGACATAGGCCTCTCTAATGACACGCTACTGAGCTCGATCTTCAGATCTTCGTATCCATAATTTCACAAGTCTTATATAAATTTTGGTATTACTTTAATTAGAAGTTACCTTTTAAAAGCCCTTAAACTAAGAACAGAACAGAATAGAAGTTATGTTTAGAGTCATGACATTGAAATGCTATTGTTATTCGTATTATATCTCAAAGGGGCCCTATTAGATGTATATTGCCGTTACTTGGGTCGTCTAAACAATGTAATAAATGTATAATATATAATAAGCATACACTTAGTCCATATTTTAGCTTAGAATAAGACACTGTTGTGTGTTTACTTTTAAAAAAGTTTTATTAAATGAAAATGCAATAATACTTTTATTTATCCTTTATTCAATTGTTTTTGTTATGTCACCTAAGTGTTTTAAATGTAGGCCTTATATAGAGAAACCATGTTTGTAAAACAATGCCTCCACATTATTATATGTAATAATGGCTGACGTGAGTTGTCATTAGTGGGTGTCATATCTTTTGTTATAATCTTCTTCCATTTTTATTCTGTGACCAGTATTTTAATATATTTAGTAAATTGTAACATCATACTAATGTTTTTCTTAATCCTTGTATTTCAAGAGTTTTTGTAATATAAAAATTGGTACTTTTTTTGTTACTCTATTTCATAAAATTAAATTAATAGAAAAACGTATTTTCTACAACATGTATTTTTAAGCTTTAATGTCAGTTTAATTTTTACTAATAAGGAGGATTTGTGATGTCGTTTTTAATAAATTACTTATAATATCAAAAGGAAAACTCTTAATTACATCGGGGCAGCAATTATGGTTAAAATGAGCATATATATTATATTATATTATTCTTTTTATTAAATTATTAGAGCATAAAAGGAATGTTATGCAAAACTGTTTTATAAACGTATAATTGACATTAAATAGATCGGACGTGACGGATCTCTAAACTTCTAATGGTCAATTATTTTTTATTCATTCATTATGAGTACCACCATGTAAGAAGATTTGTTAATGGACAGACAAAAAAAATTACGTGTGCGTAATATACCGTAGTGGCGCAAATAAAAAATGTGCGACTGTAAACGCAGCGGTCGTTGATTCGATCCACTCAGAGGGATCTCGCTCTGGTCAGACAAAGCCTGGCATTGGACGGAAATGTCTGAAGGTTCCCAGGTTCCATGTGCCCATCCTGCTAAGTGTACGTAGCACTATAACAGTATTGTAGTGTGAAACTAAAAAAACACTAACAACTAACATCGTTACACTACATAGATCATTAAAGGCTAATTATTATTATATGTTCAGGCGATATTCTTGTACAAATTTATCAAATGCAACAATTTATTTGTTAATGTTCCACATTGTTATTTATAATGACATTATGAGTTATATTAACCGCAGTTATACACGCAGTCAATTTAGCATTTCTTGTGACGCGCGTTGCCTTCAATGAAAGTGAAAATCATTTCCCGCCAATTGTGTTGTCATCTTTAAAAGACAAATAATGCCTATCATGTATGAGAATTTATTTTTTGCTTTAACTGTTTTTACTTTTAATATCTGTGTCTGTTCTTAAAAGGCTCGTTTAGCAATGGAAACCTCTCACCCTCATTCCGCGTAAGCGTTATTGATCCTGATTTATTATTCTGTATTTTATGTCAAAAACTTTTTAAGATTATCATTTGATGCCAGTTAAGGTCGTCGTGGCGCAGCGTCTGACTGTAATGGCGATGATTGTGGATTCGATACCCACTGCAGTTTTAAGCTCCGCTCCTCAACACACGAAAGTTGAAACCAACATAAAAGTTGGGCAGAAAGGGGAGAACAGAGTTTCTTTCCCTTTCCCTGCGCATTAAAAATTGGAATAGAGAGAACATTCTCTCTCAAATATGTATTAGCGCTGCCGTGGAGATGAGAGAGAATACTCTCTCTGCTTTTTATGTTTAAGACTTTTCGATATTGTATGTCCGTTCTCCTGATAAGTGCCGTGCTTGCTCATAACAACTATGTTATGTAAGAATAATAATTGCAATATGTTAATGCGAGTACTGGTATAAGCTCGGCACCTTGAAATATAAACATACATTTATGATATAATACCAAAATATTTCACCATGCGAAATGATCCAGACGGCCACTATCTGTCGTAGCTCAAATTATATATTACATACTACACTAATATATAATACATATTTTACTTCGATAATATATTTTAAAAAAAATTCTTTGTTATAGAAGAAATGTAATTTTTAAGTGGCAACTTTTGTTTAATAGTAATAGGCCTATAACTATATAGTATTTAATAGAAAGGGAATAATAAATAATATATTAAACAACTTTTATAACAGACAATATTAACAGTTAGTTTTCCACAACATGTCAGTGAAAGCGTTAAGACATAAATTTACCTTTGACAACTTGAAAACACTTCTATGTCTCTATTGGCCCTTAGTTATTTGTCCCATTGAGAAAACTCGCGACATTTTAAATATATGCATTTAAAATATTTAATACGTATGAAGAAAGAAGAAATATAATAAAAGAAGAGAACATTCTCAGATGATTTGTTATTACTATGACAGATTAGGGAGTATAAAGTCAAGTATCTCCTGAAAATGATGTCGCTTGATTTTGAAAAAAACCCTTAAAGTTCCTTCCCTCCTTTTTGTATTGTGCTTTCTGTGACGTACAAGTGGGATTAGTTTAGCTATATCTTTGTAGACATGTATTAATGGGCGTGAAAAAGGTGGGAGGGGGTTAGTAGGTGATCTGTGCCCACCCCAGAAGTAAATGGTTGTATTTTCTTTCAAAACTAATAAATAAAACTATTAATAATAAATTTTTGATTGTATTGGATTGTAACACTTTATAATGAAAGCTATCTATCGATCAGTACTTCCATTAAGATTTTAAATTGACATGTCACATTGTATTGATTCGTTCAAATATTTTCCTTTTACTGTTATGAAAGTGACATTACTTACAAAATTAACTATCGCTCTATTCAAATATTCCTAAAGCCTATTTTTTTAACTCTACTTTCCATTATGTTAAAACGCCGGTAGAAAAATATTATGTTATATTACTGTGCTATGAATAAATTAGAAGATACTTGTTAAATTATTTGTTTGTTTGAACTGTTTGAATTGTTCAATTGTTTGATTTATTGTACAAAATTATTTAAATTATTCTATTATAGAAATATTGCCGGGTTCTGGTGTTTTTGAATAGTTTTTTCTTAGCTTTACGCTGTATACTGAATAAGGTAGGGTAGGCAGAAGGAAAAGACACTCCGTTCTCCACTTCCGTCGAATTCTCTAAGCATTGCGGAATTCACAGCGTTTTGCCTTGTTACCAAAGCGAAGAAATTAATATACTGTAAAAATCATTGCGCGAATGGAAATCGAATTGACAACCGTCAATATCGAAATAAGTTACTTGCACTTTACTATTGTCAAAATAGAATAAACATTAAAAAAGAATAAAGATGTTAAACGCTACAGATTGAAAACGAATCGATTTTGTTTATTATTCAGGTAATTTCCATTCATCGCCCGACAGTGCCGTTAGCGACAGTTACATGTAATAGCTGGCAAGTATTCTGCGGTGTGACCTTGTACAAAACCAGCGTAAAAGTTTGATTTGATTTGAAAAGATTTTTTTCGGAGTAAATTGTAAAAATACAATAAATATGTATATAATAAAAAATATGTAACTACACCCTTAAAATTAGGTAACCTACATATTAATTTTGTTTGATAAGAATATACTTTCTTTATAATCATTTAATTCATCATTCTAGCTATAGAAACACCACAGAGTAGCGCTTAATTTTCTATTTCTCACAATAATTATATAACAACCAATAATAGCTTATATTGTTACAAAGAAATTTACTTTCATAAAAACTTTTTCTTCTATGCCTATACAAATATGTAATAAGTATGTTATTTCACGCGTCAACGTCTGAACGTCGTAAACATGTAGAGAATTATTACTTTCAACAAAGTAAGTACATAAGCATCAACGGCAAGTACATAATCACGTAGTGAGTTTCGCTCATATCTATATAAGTATTATTGGCCATATAATTTATAACATAACTTATCATATTATTTATAAATTTTCATGTATTTTCTCATGAGAAAGAAAATACCACATACATAGAGCCAATGGTCTAACTACCGAGGACGCAAAAGATCGTGCAAAGTGGAGTAGGGTAAGTAGGAAGGCAGACCCTGGTAATAGCCGGGATTAATGCCAGGAAGAAGAAGAAGAAGTGTCTTACTGTGGGTATGTTATTATGTAATTAATGATTTAATAAATGTTCACACGCCTTGGAAATAAAAAGTTTGCTCCAATCAATTTCAAAGATATTATTGTCACTAATAAATTATTATGAATCTGTAAATTATTAATTATTGTTTCTTGCGCCGGTTTTTCTCAGATCTGAGACGGTCTGAACTTTAACATAGTGAATCGGTTAATTATTTGACGTTCGAAAAATTATTTTTTTGAATAAAGTTACTTGACTTTGGAAAGTCACAAGAATTTGGGGATGGTGGTCTCGATCCCCGCTCAGGGGAATTATTACATTTCTCCGCTCTGGTAGAAGCGCGGGGTTAATTTCCACCGCTCAAAGCCTACGCAATGAAATTAATAAATAAATGAATGAATCTTGAAAATTTGATAGAAAGGGCCTTGAAAAAACGACATTTTATTTTATTGTTAGAAAAAAGAATCAGTAAATAAACATTGAGTCAAACAAACAATTGTATAACTAAATGGCTATTAGAAATAGAAGTAATTTCTATCACGTATAAACTTTCGAGATTTGGATGCGCGTGCGCGTTTCAAATTAGTAATTGGTGACACGCGACGTTGCGCAATGCGCACGGGATCATACACTTCCTGAGGATACCGGTTCTGTTACTTCTCCAATATCATTTTTTAACTGATTATTTCCTATGATTTAATATAAATAGTTAAGATTTTTTAATATAGTAGATATTGAAATTTGTATGTTAAAATACAGACGGAGTGGCGAGAATTAGGGGAGGCCTATGTCCAGCAGTGGACATTGAAAGGCTGATGGATGGATGGATGGATGGATAGATGGATGTTAAAATATTTGACCGTGTTTAGATCGTGCCTGTATACTGCTAAGCTTCACTTATTGATATAAATATTTATTTTTAGTTTGAGTTTTGCCAAAACGCCTAGAATTGGTTGAGAATTGATAGAGGACTATAATACTAACTTCACAATGTTCCCAGTGATGCTTAACAGGTACCTCTATAAAACTGTTGTAAGGGAAATCAAAATGAAATCATTTTTCCCATATATTTTAGAGACATATAAAATGTGCAGCTCCGCTGCAACGTCGTCTCGTCTAACCTGATAAATCACAGTTAAAAGCTGATCGAACTTTCCCAGGGCATGTGAAAGCTCCCATTTGACCTCTGGTTCAAGAGCCCTAGATATAACATCTGTAACAACATAAATGATAACAGCAACAGCCGTAATGGTTTTACTTTCTGATCCAGTTTTCAACTTTATACTGTCAGACGGAATTGGAGTTTAGAAATTTTGATTTATCTGTACTAAATAAGTGATGTTTTACGAAATGTTAATTTTCTGGGCTCTACTACTACTGCTATGAATAGCAAAATAGACAGAGAGAGAGAACTATATTTAGATACTAAATAGAAGTTTTTTGCTTTCCGACCCTATTTTGAAATATTGTGTTTTTCTTCTTACATAAATATAATGACAGTGTAGTGTTTAAATTCCGCAATTCAACGCAAAATGTTTTTTTTTAATGGAAAATATAGAACCAAGTATCTCTATCTCTCTGGGATCTATCCCGAACAAACGTGAAGCTGTTTTTTTTTTATTTTTTATTTATATCACTATCATATATGTTCTTTGCCATATTACATTTTTTAAAATCTTCCAATACGATGAAAGCACGTCCAATTTACAACAAAACATGGTTTGTTCCAAAACACAAAAACAGCACGTATTAGGCACACATCATGTACATGTGTATGTATGTATGTATGTACGTTTTGAGCTCAAAAACTGATAATTTGGCCCACTTGTACACAGAGACGCTTTGTGTCGATTACGTACCTCACTTGCGATTACCGTTACTCATGTAAATAACGTTTTCTAAGTAAAACTAAAAACGTTATCGATCTTAGCGATCCAATGCTCTAACTATTTATTCTAAATTTGTATGAATTTTTATATGAATTAATTAATGTATATAAAAAAATAATTACAAAAAAGGTAATTTTAATAATTATAATTGGTATAATTAACTATAGATTATTGTGTTGTTTTCTCAGAATTTTATAACCCAATCTATACTAATATAATAAAGCGGAAGAGTTTGTTTGTTTGTTTGTTTGTTTGTTTGTTTGTTTGTTTGAACGCTAAGATCTCTGGATCTACTGGTCTGATTTTCATTGTTTTTGTTTTATATGAAAGCTGCATTCTTCAGAAGTGCTATAGGCTATATAACATTACATTACACATATATACTAATATATTTTAAAGTACATTCTAATTTGACATGCAATTTATTCTGCCATGTTAATAACAACCGTCGTTGCTACGCGACCGCTACCGCGACGTTTTGATATTCATCCTTATGAAAATAAATATAATAGTCACTTTTAGCATTTTATCTAGATTGAAATTATAGTTTACTGTATAACATACTAATAAATAATTAAGGAGATGTCACTGATTCCAAATGACCTAGCCACCTAGCGGGCGGCACAGTATGACCGACGTGAACGGGCAGATGACGTTGACGGTTTTATAAATTTTCATACATTTTCGAACTTTATTTGTAGTTTATAATTAATTTCAAATACACTTTGATTCTCTCCTTATTTTATTTGATATTGCCCACTAAAATTATCCTACTTAATAGAGAGAAATGTTTAGTTATTTCGTAGAGTCGATATCTATGTACGCACGCACGGAAAACTTTAGGTATTTTTTCTAATATTAAGAATACCTATCCTTTAGTTACTTTTAATCCTTTTGTTAGTTCATTTCAATAACTCAGATAATTTTTTCTAATAATGTGTATCTACTTATTATTCTTTTTGATTATTTGAGCTTATATTTTCTTACTAATTCTATTGAGAATTGAAAATAATTTCATGAATATATTTAATAAATATTCTTATAGTTGAAGCAGGCGTAGCCGCGTCCGGGTCCACTAGTAGAGTATATATACCATCTACAATAGGTGACAACTACAATAGAAGAAAATTAAAGACTATTTGTATATGTACGAGTATATTTAGTTTATTTAGGTACCTTACTAAACTACATAGCTAAACATAAACAATTCTTTTTTTTTTATTATTTTTAATATCATTATAAAGTCTTCCCATGCAAACTATCAGAAAGAATATATATGTATTATCTACTAATTATACTCGCATACATTCACACCACTTGGCGTCGTATCGGCTACTCAAAACGCTACCTTTTCATTGGCAACATCTCACCTTTTGTTCCTCAGCACCATTGTTATTCAAATAGCCGTGAAATCATGGCATACAATAACAGGACACTTGCAAAACTAATAAGATATATTGATTCGTGACGGCACACTTGTGTAGTTTCAATGCTAACAAGTTGATGCTGTCATAGGAAGTGCTTCCAATGACTCTCCTTTTTTGATATATGTAGGGTCTAAATCTTTTTTTGTAATTCTAGAAAAAAAATATTGTAAATAAAACTGATGATAATCTAGTAGTGGCTAAACTTAGTGGAGCTTAAAAATCCTCCATCTGCGCCTATAGGTGAATTATGAAGGTATTATTGTGCTATAGGCCTTAGCCTATTTATATATGTTATATCTTAGATATAAATAGAATGAAAAATTGGGAAGGTGCCTAAACTCTAGGTTTCCGCGGGATTCCACGTGAACGTATAAAAACTATATAAATAATAAATATGCACGTCCAAACTCTTAGGAAATCCCACAGTGGGAAAATATTCCGAAGGCACACTCCATCCATACACCTGCGGTTCCGTACAAGGTTCACGAAAAGGAAATGAAGAAGGCCACACCAGTTTCGATTTAGCAACTAAAACGAATTTGTTAAGTTATTCAACTTATTATAATTATTTATAAATTGTAAATGTATAAAAATATATTTCTTTGATAACTTTCTTCTTTATTTCTAATATTAGTTAATAGTTGTCTACGTAATACATAAAAAAAACTTAAAAGACCTTACCTATTTTTAGTGTTCTTCGAAAGCTCTTATTTGATTTTATCGATAATTACCGAGCAGTTTAATTACTTAACTGAATTTACAAACTAACTTTTATAACAAAAATGTAAGGAAAATGAAATGGGGTTAAAACTAAACGTATAAAACAACAATTTGACATTAAAATCCTAATATTATTATTAAGGTTACAACTAGACAAATAACACACATACATACATTTATGTGGTCGTTGACCTCATCTGTTTTGTATACAAATGACTGTAGAACCCAATTTGGACAAGTTGTGGGTGACGACAACGTGCGAATAGCGAAATGCCGGTTTTCTTAACATTTTTATCTATATTCCTTTGCTAAAGTTAAACGAGATACAAATATAAGTATATCTATACTAATATTATAGAGATGAGGAATTTGTTTGGTTGAACTCCTAATCTTTAGGAATCAGTAACTACAAGTTTAAATTATTAAATAGTTTTCACTTGGAAATTATCTATTCATATATCAATTGGTATATTGAGGAGCTTATCCTAAGCTATGCCTCTCATTTCCAAATGTGGGGCTTACTTACTATTTATAACATGGCTCAATGTTTGTTTTTTATTAATTAATCAGATTTTAAATATATCGTTTATTACGTAATAGCCTTTGATATAAACGAAAAAAAACACAATCAAACCATGTACATACAATACAATAGTTACGAAGAATTTAATAAAAACCGGTTAAACGTTAAGGAAATTCTAGATGTTAGCAAACTAAATGCCATGTCAGACGCAATACCGTGAGAGCCTTGCAACAATACGTTATAGCTCAGTAGCTGTGTTTTTTAACCTTCACTATGTAACCCTCATATAGCAGGGTATGCATGGAGTAGTTAGTGTTAAAACACTCCGTTCCCCACTCTCGTTGCTTGTAGAGTGGCAAAGCACGCCGCGATACACATAAATATTAAAATTATTTCGTTATAACGTGATTAAATTGTATTGTATATATTTTTTTTGTAAAAAAATATATTTTATTAATATACAGATAAAATCTTAACATATAAATCTTAAATACATTTATTTTTGTAATAAAAATTCACGTCAACGCGCTTATTACCTTAAAGCCACAATTAAACGCTATTGAAGATATATTCAACATTTTACACATATTATTTAAGCTCAAACTACTTTCGCTTATAAATCATTTATCACGATCAAGATCGGTATTATGATCTTCTATGAAGTTATACTCGAAAGTAATAGTTAATGACATAATATGTTAAATTTATTGCAATATTGATGTTATTGGTTGCGTATATGTAATTACAATATATTAACTTTATCATTTGAATTGTTTCAGATGGTGTAGAAAACCAGCCAGAGAAATCCAACACAAATGTTATTTAACAACCTAATGGCAGGCGAATCTATGAACACTAAACATTTTATATCTTCAATCAAAAAATTTAATACGGACGAGAAAGAGCACGGCACTATAAAAGCACTATTGAAAAATTTCATTTTACCTGAAGCCGATACTATGGCGATAAAACAAAAGCAAAGCTTAAACGAAAAATGTGTTTATTCAATACCAATAAAACCTCCTGTTTCATCTTCAAATGATAGAGATAAATTATTAAATGAAACCAGAAGAGCTTTTATGAACGCCTCTGCAAAACCATTATCTCTATCCGAAACAGAAAAAGAAAAAACGTTGCATTATGCGCAAATAGTAACTGTTACAGAGAGTGATGATACAAGAAGTACCGGTGGAGGAACCGAGCAAAAATCACCAGAGTATAGCAAAAGAAATAAACAAAGTAGCGCACCCATTGATATTCCCAAAAATAATAAAAGACAAGTTGAACAGCAACAAAGAAAAGTAAGTTTTAAAGTAAAAAGTGCATCTGCATCTTATAGACGTCCACCTCTTGTCACCAAAACCACTATGACGATAACTAGCAGTAAAGTTTCAGAACTTACAAAGAAGTTTAATAATTTAATGCATGATAGCAGCAGTGGTCGGATTTCACAATCAAAAATAGTAAAAACAATAGAAAATTTGCAATCAGCTTCTCGACATTCTACAAGTAACAGTTCTACCCCATCATCCACTCTTAGTTCTAGTCCAAATATCAAAATAGTATTACGTCATAGAAGAAACTCTAAAAGACGGGGCAACAGAAAAAGATGTTCAAGCGTAGATTCCATTGATAAATTAATTTTATCGGAAGGCTCAAGTGGTAAGATACGCGTTATACGTTCTAAATCAGATGGCAACAAAATTCCAAAATCGCCAAAAAAACCTTTAAAATATAATGATTCCAGTGAACAGCAAAGTGGTTCAGATACAATTGACGGTAGTCCACGAAAAAAGAAAGGATAATGTTGAATCTCCAAATCCAGCAGAAATGCAAATTGAAACTAATGTAAGAAATGTAATCAAAAAGTTTGAATGTGAAA
Source organism: Heliconius melpomene melpomene (assembly GCA_000313835.2). Taxonomy (NCBI): domain Eukaryota; kingdom Metazoa; phylum Arthropoda; class Insecta; order Lepidoptera; family Nymphalidae; genus Heliconius; species Heliconius melpomene. The sequence continues at coordinate 8,115 of HE671154.1, read as the reverse complement.
TCAGTGCCCAAACAAATAATAATATATTAAAAAGTCCAAGTAGCTCAATTCCTAAGACGCTTTTACCTAAAGAAAAACCAAAAGTACCTGAAAAAAAATCTTCTTTAGTATTAACAAAAAACCTAGTATTAAAAGATGGCATTCCTAAAATAAAAACTGTTAAGTCTATTGCTACTGACTTTCAAGCAAAACAACCTATCATAATAAAGAATATAACAGATGTGAAAAAGAGAGAATTAGTTTATGACAAAAATAAGTTTAAGACTAATTATATACATTCCGACAAGTTACCACTTCACGTTGTTGAGATAATACAAGAAGACACTGAAATGGTAAATACCAATCTGTCTGAAGACATCATTCCTTCTATAACACCTACACAGAAACTTGTAGACGATGACAATGAATATCAAGAGGTTAATCCACAAATAACTCCTAACGATTCATTTCTTTGGCGTAGAAAAAGTAGTCAAATTTATTCGGATCTTGATAAATCGGCATCTGAGAGTACTTATGGCTTTGTAAGTGTGATAATGAATGAGACCACTATCAGCTGTGATGACGAGGAAATAAACAATACTCAAGAGCAATCTCAAATACAAAATGAGCAACCTCAAGTAAATATTGAGAAATCTGATGCTGATCAGAACTCAGATTTTGAAAGTAATTTAATTGAAGCATGCAATAAAGAAGTACTTATTGGCTATACCTCTAAAGTTAAGGCTGATCTCGATGTCGAAGATGATTATGAACCATTAGAACCACGTGATAATGAGAATGTAGTAGTTATACCAGTCAAATCTGAAAGAAATTCAAAAATAAATTGCCCATTACCAGAAATACCTAAAGAAGCAGAGAGAAATGATATAGACCCACCAAATGATATTGACCAAGAAGAAAATATTTATCAGTGCCTGTTGGAAATGAGATCTCACCCTGAAGGTGATGAGAGTAGTCTCCATAATTATGAATTATGTGGTCAACTTGAGGAGCGTACACGAGGAGACGGTGACAGCGACGATGGTTATGAATATTGCAAATCCCCTGTTAAGCCGTACTGCCATACATCCAGCTCGGGTATACAAATTGCTGAGCATTACGATCCTTTTCTATGTAAAGACAACGATAAGAACTACTCTATCTCCAAATCAGTGAGCGGCACGTCTACAGTCAGTTATGAAAAAATTGGTTCGGAGAGGATTTACGAAAAAATTCCACCTCGTCCGCCTAAATCTAAGGAAAGCAGTCCAAATTACAGTAGTCGCCATTCATTCGTGTCTTCAGACTATACGAGCTACAATGATAATGAAAATATTTACGACACTATAAAGCATGGCGATGGAACGTCCTTGTCTCATTGCTACGAGAGTATACCTAATAGTCCTAGTATGGTTAAACTTCGAAACAACTTGAAGAAGCAGCTAACATCAGCTGTCCAGAAGAGGTTATCTTTTGATAACGTATCTAATATAAGTCAATCCACACTCTCTAGCGAGCAAAAAACAAATAGTATTTACGGTCAAAGATCTGTGCTCAGTTATAATGGGCGTGAGATAGCCTTCCAAGTGCCGAGCAGTGAGACCAGCGTCAGCGATCGAAGTGATAGGAGCGACGATTGGGTGACTGATGAAGAGAAAAGTGAGGAGAAAAAAATAATCATGTAAGTTAATTGAGTAAGTTAAGTTAAGGTTTATTAAGGTTTAAGTAATGCGTTCGTTGCGCAGCGACATAGCAGCATATGACAGTAATCGCAACGGTTGTAGACTTGATTGCCACTTGAGGGAATTCATTATTTTTATTCCTTCACTGTGGTAGCAAGGCAAAGCTACTTGTAAAACAACTTGTGAAAGAATGCAGTATATAAATAAACGGTTAAAAATGTGATTTTTTATTAATTGTTTTATAATAACTATGTTTATATTTTTTCTGTGAGAACTAAAATCCTCTTTAGACACATGTAATTATTACACAACCATTGATTAATGTTAATTCTGACACGCTATCTAGTATTTATACTTGCGACCTATAAAATTAGTTGCGAGCGTATCGAGCAATGAATTTCTAAAGAGTTAAGTAAACACCGTTATCTAACACCGATATTACCATCATATCACTAGTATTAAAAAACTAGGGGAAACCGTAGGACTCTTGCCTTTTCCCTCTTTTAGTTTTTATTGTGAAAAATAATGTTATGGATATATTAATTTGCAGAGTCCGCGAAAGGAGTAGAGGGAGAAAGAGCCCCGTCAGTTGGTCGCAAAAAGTTCGACATCAGTGGGAAAATACGCCGAAAAAATCTGATGATAAAGGTAAGCTTTTAACAACAATATAATGTCGTTTTAGTTTAAAAAATATTTACTTTGAAAGAAAATTCGCTTAAAATTAAAATAAAAAGCTCAATAAAATACATTTATTGTTTTGAAGTATAAGCATCCTTTAGTTAAGGAAGTAAATCAAATGTACCTTAAAATATGTCCACAATACGGTGAAAATACCTTTTATTTTAATAATTTATACGCAAGAAGTGGGAAAAAAATTGCTAAGTGGTATATATGTATGTATATAAATTTCTATCATCCTCGTAGTATGTAGCTCATTTGAAATAATTTCATCTTCTTCTTCTTCGTGTCAATGTTTGGAGAATTCAGATCATATTTTGCCAGTATTTAGCCACGTTGACTGCGATATAATTTCATCGAATATTATTTTTGAAATTGAGTTTTATTACATAGGACACATACTTTTAACATTATTTTGTTTATTAAAAAATAAAATAACATGAAATATTAAATCCGTCTTAAAAATATATTATTGCATACTTACGCCAACCATTAGTTACATAGCGCCATCTGTGTCAAAACCCTGTAACTTATAACATTAACTTAAAATTTAAGTTATGCAGTAGAATGAAGATGGCGCTCTTAGATACTTTCTATTTAAACTTTAATATACTTATAACTAACTATTTTAGAAATTTGGTATAGTAGCTGTATATTGTTAAATTGAGACCATTCATGGCTCAGGCGCGTGTCTCCATATTGCATTATTATATTATCGATAATTATGTTCGTTTTCCTCGCTCTGGTAACGACGGAAAGTAAAGAGTTAATATGCAATGTCTCCAGAATTCAGCGGAAAGTGGAGAACGAAATTGTCTTTACTAGATTCCCGGTCTATACTGCTATGTGCAGGCTAGCGTTATCAAAAAAAATTGAAAAATCGATAATAAATTCATTTGTTATAATTAATACTTATAAAGAAATATTATTCAAATTAATATGTATACAGACAGACTTCACATCATCTACATATTTCAAATCAAAAAACATTCAACTGAAAGTCTCTAAAATTACGTAAAATGCAAATATTCTAATATTTTTTAATTATAATATTAATAAATTAAAAGCTAAACAAATAGAAAATTAATATTTGGGTTGCGCAATAGTTTTTTAACATCGCTGCTTGCTTATAATAAACATACATCACGTAATATATGGTATACAAAAATGTTTGTTTTTTATATACCGAATAAAGTCTCTAGAGTATTTGGTGCTGCTGACAGCATTATAAACATTTCTTCTTTAATTATAAATTGTTTATGTATTTATTATGTATTTACAATGTTTCTTAATAAGAATCAACGTCATTCACATTTAATATAACCGTACTTAAAAATACGTTCAACTATTTGTAGATGTCATAAAAAACACAAGGTGTCATTTGTCATTAATACTATTCATTTAATTTATCGAAAACCAAAATAATTTATAAAAATCTCGTTAAGTTTAATTTCTTAAAGGAATTTTAATAAATATGCACCTAAATAGTATGTTCATAACAAGTTCAAAGTGTCATAGACCTAAGCACAAAAGGCACGCGCCTGTGGGCGGTTGCTAATGCCTTCGGTTACCGGATTCCTGCGCCGACGCAACCATTATTAAGATGTATGTATAGTATGTCTTAAGTGGGCCAATTTGACATTTACTATGTAGAGAAACGAGTAAATTATAGCAATACAATTTTAAACAATAATTAAATAATAGGCTGTGATATAATAAAAATAGTTTTCCGATAGAGCAATATTTTCTCTTTATATTTCTGGTTTTCTTGCGATTTCGAGCATCTGACTGTCAATGCTATGGGTATAGTTTATTTCTCCAATTCTATTCGAAGGAATGAATTATTTTCATTTTCCTGCCCTAGCAAAACAAAATTCGTCGAATAGATATGTCTTAATGGAGGACGAAGTGTCTTAACACTAGGTTTTCAGGTTCACTCGGCCTACCCTTATATCCCACGGTACGGCGTGAAGTTAAAAAAAATATGGTTAAGTTTACTTGACATAAATTATATAAATATATAATATTGATTTTATGAAAGTGAAGTGTTGCCGCAGGGCGCCGTGATTAATACTATGTAATCTGACCGATATAGATAAATTATGTTAATACTACATTTCTCCTCTTTTAATTATCTGTGCAAATATTGTGTGACCCGGTTATAATAATTATATTTATATATTAATAATGAAAAATGTTAATTGTCAAAATTATTTATATTTATTTTTAAAAAGAGGATAATTAAACAATATAGTTCTCTTTTTTTTTACTAATGCGTGTCACATCATATCTTTTTAATTATTAAAAAATATGTTTAATTTGTACATAATACTAACGAACTGAAGCTCTGCTCTTGTAAAAGAATATTTTAATAAATATCGTTCTTTGAGAAAAAGTAACGGCCAATTTGAGAATAATAAGTGTAGATACCTGCAATTCCAGATGAGAGAATACATTTAAAACATATTGGATCCCATCATTTTAAATTTCAAATATCTTCATTTCCGCATATGAACCAAGAAACGGAAAGGATCTTAATAAATAATGATAATTGCAATAATCATTAAGGAAAATCTATATAGTATATGGAATAATCACGTTGTCACTTCTGTACATCCAAGGCCGTCACGACATTCCGAAGAACAAAGAAGCGAAACAATAATACGAACTTAAATAAATATTTTCTCACGTAACCTAACGTATATATGTACGTATGTATGTATGTACGTACAGATCCTTGACCGTTTAAAATTATGGACGTGTATTGCGCGTGTGGCAAGTGTATGATGAACTCTTAGTACATGCAATGTTGTTAGAGAAAGTATAGCCCGACAAGCACTTTATGAATTATCGGTGGTTTTAAATAACTACATAGGGACGTCCCCATTCACACCGCAAAGCTGCCCCACACCCCGTAACCCCAAGCACATCACTAAAGGTTGTATTGTATATATGACACAAAGTGACGAATTTTATGCACACGGCTGTACATGCGCAGGTTTGACTCATCTCTGTGTGTGACTTGTGTTTATAAACTTTCTGAAGTATTTATCGGGCTATACCTAACTATATTGACAGGTAATAGAAAAAAACTAAATAAGCACTAAAGAGGACATTTTTAAAAATCGTCCCCTAAGGGAGAAAATAGACGTTGAAAATATTGTATAGATAATAATCCTTGTACAATTATTATTATTAATGTAGTTTTTTATAAAATAAAAAAAGTAGTAATACCTCTTGCTGTGTTAGATATTTCGTACTTGGCCACTTTTATTTACAAATAACATTTACATTGCAATCATGATTTTGAAATTATTTAAGTTGTCTTACATACCATTAGGATATTGAGTACACTATGTACAAGTCTACTTCCCTTATTGATTTCCATTTTATTTACAGTTAAACGAAAATTAATTTATTTAACTTATAAGCATACTACGTACATATTATGTCTAATATACGAGTAGCTAGTTCCATATCTCAATATTACCACTACAGTTAATAGAATAAGTGCGTAGCTCTAACAACACTGGCGATGGCGGTTCGATGACTGCCTAACGTAACGATGTGTGTAATTCGACATGATTTGCCATTCATTGCCCAAGCCTAAGACTCTCATTACGACACTGAGCGAGTGCTTGACGCTGTCCGGTGTGCGTATGTGGTATTTAACATTGAAATATGCTATTAAAAACACCATTGCATCGTGGTAAGTCGACAAAGACAGAAAGCCGATGGTTTTAGTTTGGTTCGTTCGAAGTTGCAAATTTTTATACATATATATTTTGGTTAATATACTTTCAGAGAATTCGTATAAAATATATTATATCTACCATGTAAAGTTATTTTATATAAACACGACGTTTATCGACTCCATCCCTACTTGAGGAATCAATTTTTTTCATGTTCTTGCTCTGGTAGGACAAAGCGCGACGTGGAATTTTGCTAATCAATACGCAATGTCTGAAAAATTAGGAAAATGTCTTGACATTAGGTTGCCTTATAGCCTTAGTCACGCCTTTTTATTTAGATTTAGTAAACTTTTTATCTGCCTAGATTTTTGTATTCAATTTTGTAACTACACTAAATGTGTACAAGTAACTGAGTTACGTCAAAGAATTTCATCTAAACATTCGTTTAAAATGTGAGAAATGTGAATTTCATGAAACAATGGGCCGTTGAAAATTTTGTGTGTAAATGTTACGTAGATATCATGTCTGGATTTAAATTATATGAGTGTTATCATTGTTGTGAAAGCATTCCGAAAGATGTCTTAAAGATATATTATATTTGTACTTGTGATGTGGTTTTGTCTTATACTGATGGAAAAGGTATACCTTTTGGATTTTCGGATATTAAGTATTTTTTTTTCAGTTAGATAAAATTCCAACAAAGTTTTAAAAGAAACGCTGTGGGTATTTTTTAGTTAATTTGGGCTGTAATAGTAATAAAAACGATTGGAAGAAAACTGATGTATATTTTAATAAGGCACCTGCTATATAAACAAAGATCATTCACACAAATTTTCTTATACTTAAAATGATTAATTTAAACTACTTTGCTCTACGAATAATGAATAAATTCAAAGAAAGAAAATGAGGAAAAGCAATACACATTAATATGCAAGTGTCATTGTCGTTATACAGCTCTCTTTATTAGCATACACTCGGGTTGTTGTTAGTCAAGATTTGGATCCTGGGATTTACATAGGTACTAGTGTGAAAGCCTACATGGAACTATATGTATTTAATATAATCATAATATATAACCTAATAACCCAGTCGTGGTACAAGGGCACTAGCGTTCTACTGTAAACGCGACTGATTGTGGGTTCGATTCCCACTCCAAGAATTTCAACTCCAAGAGTTGAGTGGCGGATCTCAACGCTGCTCTTTCTCAGTCGTTCTTTATAATATTATTGGAAAAATTATGTAATTAAAGATGTCTATAATAACAGATCTATAAACCAATTCGTCTAGCACTAAACTCTTTCTATACCCCATAAATATAAATCTCTAATCTAACATTTCAAGCGTTAAATAATAATTTCACGAGCAGCTTGCTCAAAATGGGCGATTTGAATGCAACAGGAAATGTATTTCACCAATTCTCCAACCTTCGTAAGGCGACGCGGAATCGTTCGTGGCTTACCGCAACTCGAGATATGATTTAAATGAAAGTACTTTAAAATATAATAATAAGTAAAGTACCTACATTATAGAACTTTGTTACGTATATATAAAACTATTTATTGCTGTTTTTGATGAGATTGTAAGGTAAAATATCTGCATGTTTTTTTCCGAGCTCCCGGAGTACCTACGCAAAGGGAAACTAGTGTTAAGACACTCCCTCCGTTCCCCATGCATCACCCAAAGGGTCTAGCCCGATAACCATGGGAAAGCTGTGCTGGCTTTTAATGAATTATTTTTAATATGATTATATTGTTTTTTATCTGAAATAGCACTACAGTATCTATGCACGTAGTCTATGAAAATTTTTGTGTTTAATCGGAAAAAGGGCAAAAATATAAAAACACATTTAGACTTAAAGTTTTAAAAGAAAATTATCGTAGTTAAATAAATTTTTATTCTGAAAACTGTTGTTAGTATAAATTTATTATTTTAAAAGAATTCGGTAAATAATAGTAAATTTAAATCGAACGTGGGATCAATAATGTATATGGTGCCCCACTTGTAGAGTTATGTCATAGGTATTTTAGCGTTCTTACCTCAGTCTGTATTGAGACTAATAGATGCTTTCTTATGTAATAAACTAT
>HE671153.1:17993-31923 GCA_000313835.2 Heliconius melpomene melpomene | reverse complement strand
AACGTTTTTAATTTAACTTTTACAAGTTTTAATCATTTATTTTGAAAAATATATATTTTTTATAGCTTCACGCTCTATTCCTAGCGATAGCCAGAGAGTACGGAGCGCAAAACGCTTCGTCCCTGCATACCTCTTTCGCCTCGTCCACCATCATCAACCTCTTCAAACATAGCTTCTGGGGGATCCTTATGATTTTTACGTCACCTTCCACCAATATCATCGATACTGTGTTTTCGAAGATTAATCGAGATCTCCCCCAATCCCTTTTACTACTCACTTTTCTTTCACAAATATTTTGTGCCAGTCTTTCATCACTTTTCGTATAATGTCTATTGAATGGCGGAACACAACGCTTTGATATGTTACAACTAATTTCACTTCTTTTTATTACGTCTTAAAACATATTATTAGGTCTTATTAGATCTAGATATAAATAATAAATGAATTATTCAAATCGTGTTGAAATAATAATTTTCATAATCAATAGAATAGAATAGTTTGATTGTTATTTATGCTAATATTGTTCAATATTAAAGCGGAAGTCGTGGTATTTTCCTCTTAAGTCGTTGTGGCCGTAGTTTATGTTTGAAAAGTAACAAGGCCTTATAGCCTTATAGCCTTGGGATGGATACACCTGTCTTTTCATATAATATTTACTTTTTTCTAATGGAATTTACTGTTTACTTTAAAAATTCCATTGTATAAATTATTACTTGTATTTCATTTGCTTGTCTGTTGAAAATTAAAAGAAAATTTTATTTATTTATACTTCAATTAATCAAAGTAATTTCGAGATTGCTAATAATTAAAAGAGTTCCTTTTGATGTGTGAGCCTATTATCATATTATGAATAAAAATTATGTAAATAGACTAGTGGACCCGGACGCGGCTCCTGCTTGAACTATAAGAATATTTTCGCGTCGGTCATACTCATACTATGCCGCCCGAAGGCTAGGTCATTTCGAATTAGTGACATCTCCTTAATTATTTATTAGAATGTTAAACAGTAAACTATAATTACATCTAGATAAAATGTTAATAGTGACTATTATATTTATTTTCATAAGGATGAATATCAAAATGTCGCGGTAACGGTCGCGTAGCGACGCGACGACGGTTGTTATTAACATGGCAGAATAAATTGCATGTCAAATTAGAAAGTACTTTAAAATATATTAGTTTATATGTGTAATGTAATGTTATATAGCCTATAGCACTTCTGAAGAATGCAGCTTTCATACAAAACAAAAACAAAGTAAATCGAACCAGTAGATCCAGAGATCTTAGCGTTTAAACAAACAAACAAACAAACTCTTCCGCTTTATTATTATGTAAATGTTATATAAATAGATATACCTAATGCTTTTTACTTTGTTGTTTAAAATTGTAACATCAAAGGAAATGAGATAAATGCTTGAAGCTATTATTAGATATTTATATTTAGAAAATTTTAATAATATATAGAAAAAACTTGAAATGTATAACTAAACTTAATGTCGTGGCGCAGCGGCGCAAGGGTATGACTGTAACGCGACTCGAGGAAGTGAAATATTTATTTACGTTTATATTTCCATTTCTTCGCTCAACACGCAATGCCTCCAAAATTCGCTAGAAAGTGGGGTACGGAGTGTCTTAACACAAGTGTCCTGGTTTCCCTCTGCCTACCTTGCTGTGTGCGGGATACAGCGTGAAGCCGATTTGATTTGATTTTTATTTATTTTTTTTTAACTTTGTGTACAATTTACGTACGTTTTGGGAAAGTTGTGAAATATTTTTAGTTTTTTTCTTTAAAAATGTAAGAGAGCATAATAAAAGCATGTTGCTTTTTACTTGCAAACTAGACCCAAAGTCAACCTTCTCCTTTGTATTGTCAACACAGGCAGATAAAATTTGTTATTATATTTTATAAGAACATCTTAGAATTTTTCATAATATCTACATTAACATGCTAACACAAAAATTTTCTTACGTTTAATATTTTATATTAAAAATACTTTAAATTTTGTATCAACAGAGTTTCTTATATGATGTTGAGGTAATGGCTTTATATTTTAGTTTGTAACTTACTTTTGGTAGTTTTTATCAGATGTGGATCTATTTTCGGCCACTATTAAAAATTTGACTTAGTAATGTTATATTTACTAAAGACTTTAATATACAAAAAAAATTGACATACAAAAAATAATGAAATATGTTAATTAATATCTTGATAGTGGTTTTACTTAACACGAAAACCAATTTGATAAATAATTTAACAATGATAAATTGGGTATATTTTAATTATTTTACATAGGAATGACCGCTTATTATTATAATTTTTTATTCATGCTGTACCCACATAGTAGGCAAAGGCCTACTTTCCGTTGAATTCCGGAAGCATATGGAACTCAATACTCTGTCTCGTTACCTGATCGAGAACATGAAAATATCAAATATTTAATTTCCTCGAGTAGGAATCGAACCCATAACCTGTCACGTTTATATGTAAATAGGTGCATTATTGAAAAAAAAAATCTTTACTTAAATAATCGGGTCTATTCTATAGTAATCTAAAAACAAACATACTAGATACTATTCTATTATATGGGATTTGAACTGCCAAACAAACACGTAATAAATCGAGATCGTGAGACAGAAAGGTCACTGCCGGCCTCTACAACAAAATGTCCACGCCCTACACCTTTGTTACCACAACTCTTGCTGGGAAACTTATTCATTAAGACGTAGTAATTAATTACTTGTTTTCTTACAAAAAAAAACATATATATCTATAGAAAAAAAACTTTTGTAAATTGCAACTTAATAAGAAGCTAATAATAATTATTCAATAAATTTCTTAATTATCGTTTTTAATTATATTCATAAGCATAAGCATAAGTAAGTAGACCAAACAAGCAGGTTGTGGGTTCGATCCCTACAAGGAAATTTAATGTAAATTTTCATTTTTTTCCTTTGGTGGAGGCAAAGCGCAGCGTTGAGTTACGCTACTCAACACGCAATGCCTCCAGAAATCAGTGAAAAGTGGGAATGTCTTAACATTAGGTTTCCTCTGGGTTTTCCACTACATACTTTTCTGTGAGAGGGATACAGATTGAAGCTGATTTTTTTAAATAAGTATATTTAACACTATTCATTATGCATTTAAATAAATTAAATTTAATATTAGTCTTTTACATTCAATGCTAAATTTTTAAGTTAATTTATCATGTCTTGACGGTATAATAACATGTATGTATATAATTTCATTAAATGATTATTAACTGCAATAGCGTAATAAACGCTTGCAGCAAATAAGTTATACACACGCTATCTTATGTTTTTGTTCTAAAAAATATAAAGTATGAGATTACTTTTAATACTTCACAACATGAAGAAAGGAATTCAATTGAAATTCCTATATACGAAGTGTGTCACTAAGACAGTGGTCAATGAACTAGTTGCTCAATATAAACGAAAGTATAGTAGAGCAGAAATTTAATGTTTACGTTTGTTAAGCTTGGTGAAGTTTAAATATAATTTATTAATATAGACTTATTAATTATTAATATAAATAAATAAATCAGCTTCACGCTGTATCCCGCACACAGCAGGGTAGGCAGAGGGAACCTAGTGTTAAGCCAGACGCAGGCCCATTGCATCACTTCAGCTTTATAATTTTTAATTGATATATAATCTTATGTTAGTTTCAAACCCACTATACTTTGAATATTGTTTTTGAAATAAGACAACTGTGCCATAGAGTATAAAAATATATTTAAAAAGGAAAACAAAACAATTTATATAACTGCGAAAGTTGCATGGAAACCAGTTTAACAAGTAGAATGTGATCTCTATTGTACACTTGTAGGTACAGATATGCAAAATATCGCATTGTTTCTCTTATTATATAACGACTAGCGGACGCGCGCAGCTTCGTCTGCTTATTTTCAACCTTAGGGGTGAATTCGAATAAATCATGAATACAATTTTATAAAAATCGGTGCCGATTTAAAGATTTTTCCATATAAACTTTCAAACTACAAGAAGATCTTTTAGGGTTAATTTTTTTTAAAACCCCTTCTTAGTGGGTGTTACGAAGATAAACATCTGTCTATATTTCACGTTTCTACTATAACTGGTTACGGCTGTGAGTGCGTCTTACCTCAGTCAATGGGAACATATATATAGATCCTCCTTTTATATATATAGATGAACTTAATAGAAGAAAAGTAAAAAAAAAATGTATTATATTATTGTTGATAATGACAATTTAATATATTTTAATATTAAATATCGTTTCGTTTTAAAATAATTAGTACGATACCAATAGATCTATATCCTAGTCTACATCTATGGAAGTCACGAATTCAATGTTCAATGGAAGTAGCAATTTTCGCATAGCATAGATCAGAGAGAATTGTATAAAATATATTGTCAACAAAAATTCTATGATTGAAAATTGTGTTGGACTTTATAAATATAAAAGAAAATTTGTACGTTCTGCAAAATAAAGCTATATAGCTAATAAGTTATTCTATACAATAATAGCAAATATATTTTTTAAATTAGTCTAAAAGGCTGAAACTGTAAACGCGACGGTTGTGGGTTCGATTCTCGCTCGAGGAAACGGACCGACTGGAGAGATCCGCCTCTTCACACGCAATGTCATAAGAATTCAGGGGAAGGTGGGAGAAGGATGGAAGTTTAAATGGGGAACAGAATATCTTAACACTAGGTTCCCGGGTTCCCCATGCCTACTTGCTTTGTGCGGACACAGCGTGAAGTAGAAAAAATCTATTCTATTATTTCAAAAATATTTTTATATATTATTTATATTTCAATAATATTTTTTTAATATCTACTACCTATATTTAATAAAGTGATCGCCAGCTTTAGCTATTGATATAATTCAAAGAGGAGCACGATCTGTTGTCGCTGTTTTCATTACATTCTATTTTACTTTGAATTTTCAAAGATTTGCTCCATAAGCTCCTCATCTATTGTCTATTTGATTTATGATATTTTTTTATTACGAGTATTATACGGAAGTGTCTTTGGGACAGAGTGTCTTAACACTAGGTTCCCAGGTTCCTTCTGCCTATCCACACATAGGATGTATGGGACACAGCGAGAAGCATAAAAAAATCTAAAATTTAGAGCTGACATCAGCGTTACCAGATTTCCCAATTTTGATTTTTAGCTCTGAAGTTTTTAAGGATTTTTGGCACACACTATAAGAAATCTTTCTTTATTATTTTATTCTTTTAATGAATTACTAACAATTTTGGAGAATCATTAATAAACATTAGTATTCCTGAGTAATGTACGATGTCACACCTAACTATACGGTAAACTAAATCGTTATTTTTTAGGAATGTAATTAATTATATTGAAAAAAATTTATACCTCTATGACAATTGAAAACTTTCTTTAAAACTTAAATAAATGGAAAAGTAATAAAAACTATTTATTGCATGAAATAGTCTCACATTTTAACTTAAATCGTTTTAAAATTCCGTTTTTCCTCGAAATAAAATCTGGCAACGCTGGCTGTTATACCAGTTTTAACACAATAAAGTAACACATGTCCGCTCTGTACGTTTAGCTTAAACCCTTTGAACTGAACCTTCATAATATTATTATATATTTTTTAATAAATAAATAATATATTCACAGAAATCAAAGTAAAAAATAAAATATTTTTTATTTTTTGCTAATGTCATAACGTTTATTGCTCGTTGTCTTCAATTATATAAAGGCCTTTATCAAATGGTCAGTGGTAATGACAGCGTGACAAAGAATCGCAAAAAGTAGTCGACAATGCAGGCGTAGGCAAGCAGACGATTGTTGAGATGACCTTTCTTTTATTCTCTGATTAAAAATACCCTCGCCTCGTTTTTTTATATTTTCTTATACACCACGCAAAGGACCGTGCAAAGTGGAGTAGGTTGAGTAGGAAGGCAGACCCTGGCAATAGCCGGGATTAATGCCAGGAGGAAGAGAAGAGGAAAGAAGACACCTTCTTTATTTTAAAATTTAGCATATTTTTTATTGGTGCTTACAGATGGCGGAAAGTTTAATTTTATGTTTTGAAGATTTACAACTGGCTGGCTGTCCTTGTAAAGATAAAACAGAAATGATTACAGGGAAATTTCTAAGTGTCTTCAATTTTGGTAGAATATTTTGTTTTAAAATTCTTTATTTAATAACATCCAGTGAAATCAGCAAAAGAATGTTGGCCATTTTTATTGATAACAATTTTTTTCCACTTCACATTCCCGCACAAAGGCAAAGGGGAACTAGTGTTAACACACTCCGTTCCCCATCTTCCCCAGAGTTCTGGAGATATTCTGGTTGTATTAACAGTAGAAATTATTTAATTATTGGGGCACATCTTAAAAGTACAAAATCATCTTTGTATCTTTAAATGTGCTTAACTATCAATTAGATTCACATATATAAATAATAAAACAAAAAGGGCTGAAATCGACATCTCAACCTCTTGACTTTTACTTGTAAAATTATATTAATCGAAAATCGTAGTGAAACATTTACTCCCTAAATAATAAAAGATATTCGAGTGTGATATGTTCCAAAATGTCACACAATTCTGTGAGAATCTGTCATTTCAATGAAGATGTTTCATATTGGGATAAGTATTTTTCAATTACTGTTTCAAAAAATATTTTTGGATAACAAAAATCTATCAACCCTCATTATTTGAGTGTCTCGGTCTTGTCTCGACATTGATATAAAGTTAATAAGACAGGTATTTCTGTACATTTTCTCCCCATAAGTCTCAATTTCAAAAAGTTTTTTGGTATTTGGTACCATTTATATGACTTATTTAAGTAATATAAGCATAAAGCCTAATGATTTAGGGCTGTAAAGTTTTACGAAAATTTCAAGTTTCCCATTTCAACATATGGGAAACAAGAATGGAATCGACGATGTTAATTTATTATTTAAATAATAAAAAACATTTAAATATTTAATTAATGTCAATAAGTATTTAGAGCATGTAGGTTTTGCGTATATATTGTTTTAGTATTATCATAATAAAAAAAATAAAGGTACATTTTTGTTCTATTGTTAACATAAAGCTATAATCGATATTGTATTACGTTTTCCTAAAAAAAGAGAATATATAAATAAGTTCTTAGAAAGCCATTTTTCATTCACTTTTTAGAGAGCGGAAAACAATTTTGGTTACATCAAAGCAGGTTCAGCGACAAATATCCGCAGGAAAATCGAATGAGGCTGACACCTCTAGATGGAGGAGAAGATTAGATAGATAAAATTATTTCCTTATCGTAACCCTGGTAATGCTGGCTGAACTATAATAATAAAAAGATAATAAAATATCTATCCTTAAATTAAAGCGAAAGAAAACCAATATGGCTCAGAGGATAACGTCTTACTACAAGCTTGCGACTTTGATTTACACTCGGGCAATCAATTCTTTTCATTTCTCTCTCTCTCTTAATAAATGCCTAGAACAAAGTGTTTCGTTGGATTCCGCCACTCAAAAGGTCTCGAAGTCGTGCAAAACGTGAAAGACTGCTATGAGGACTAAAACGTGAAACTAATGAAAAGCAATGTATTTTTAATATAAATAATCTATAATATATTCGATTTATTCATCAATAATTTATTTATTATATTTTTTTTCAGTTTCACGCTGTATCCTAGTCCATCCTAGTGTTAAAACACTCCGTTACCTGCTTTCTGCCGAATTCTGGAGGCATAGCATGTTGAGTGGCAAAACTCAACGCCGCGCTTTTTGCCTCGACACCAGAGAGAAGAAATGGAAATGTACACGTAAATATATATTTCACTTCCTCGAGTGGGAATCGAACTCACAACCGTCGCATTACAGTTACACCCTTGGCCCGGCGTCACGACGGCCTACTTTCTCCCTTATCGTAGTTTATATAAGATATTTTAACCATATGCTTAGCAATATGTGGAACACGTATCATGACGGAAGAATATCTTCATAATGGTGCGTTACAAATGACCTAAGGTGATACAAGCTATCCTAGGTAACATATCTAGGTCCTATAATTGAATGCTTGGAGCACTTCCTAGGTCTTAAGTAACCCGTTAGAGAGCATCTGCAGTATAAACTTTCTCGACGTGATGATTTCGGTACGTAATATCTAACCTAATGGCGGATTATATATTTTATTGAAAAATAAAAAAATAATTAAAAAATATTTTAATATACTGAAAGCAATATTTTTAACGTATTATTTACTTAAATAAATTTTATTTAAATATCACATAAATATTTGAATATAATTAAAATAACTTAAATGTTGACATTATGTCATTTGTACCTAATTTCATGGTGTCGGTTTTTCGTGACGGTGTGCGCGCGCGTCGTTAAAATGTACTCTTATTATTTTTCTACTAAAACTTCAAAAACAGGGGAATTATATTATATTATTATCTTTAATTTAAACACTAATTAATGCAGATACCATCGAGTTGTACGTGTCTTACATATTATGTATATTTAATTGCAATAAAATTAACGATAACTAACTAAAATTAATTTACCTTAATTATACTTATTATTAAATAATTCAATGAGTTTAATTATAGCTTCACACTTGACGACATTGCAAGTTTAATTTTATCACGAACTTTTCTTATAGTTAACATTGTAAAGATTGGGTAAATCAGGAACGGATCCTCTGCTCCCGTTTAACTCTAGATTAATCAAATTTTTTGTTATTATTATTTTTAATTTTGTCAATGTCTAAATAAACCGCGCAAGCCTCCTAAAAGGCGCAAATTCAAATTATTATACTTTTTATCATATTTTGAAAGTTAAATATTTCGAATGCAATATCCAACCGAATGTGCCCTTCTTCTCTTGTAAATTGTTATTACATAAACGTTATTATTATTTGTAATAACTAATTTACTGTAATAGTATAATACACCTTATTACGTGAACAATTTAATTGAGTGCTATAATAATAAAAGAGATTCTTTAATTTTGATGTCAAATTTTAATTACTGTAAATTTTATAAGTGTTTTTTTTTTATTTTGTACAATGATAATGCTTGTTATAATTTTGATATTCTAAATATTCATATATACAACGCACACAGACCATATCAGATTATTTTTAAATCTATTTTTGGTACCACAGCGAAGAATGAAAATATTAATAATTCATAATCAATTCCTCCAAGTGGGGATCGATCCTGTAACCGCGTTACAATTAAGCGCTTGTGCCCCTGCGCCATGACGGCCTCAACGGTACTTATTTATCATGATTACATTTAGTATTTAAACATAACCTTTATGTTAACATTTAATTTCTTAGAAGAAGCTAAAGAGTAAATATAAAGCGGCATTTATGACTGACTATAAACGGCAGGAATGGTGGGGTTGGGTGGGTTGGGCCCACCCCACAATAATGTGGCCATCCTAGAATTATTACCAAAAAAATTATTTTACCTAAAAAAAACCTATTTATAAAAAGATGACTTAAAAAATAAAGTCAAAATTAAATATATCTATCTATAAAAGGATATATTTTTTAGAAAAAATTAAAAGCGTATCTCATTATACCAGTGTAAAATACCATTTCAAAAGAACTCATATGCAATAATGGATAGTGAATGTAATGAGCACGTGACGCCGGTTGAGTTAAGTTTATGTCATTTTTCCCATTAGTTTTATGGTGCCAAGGTCCATTCTGACAAATCGTGCAACAATGTAGGGCTAAATTCAAAATAAAAAATGATCTATATATTATCTTTTGCTTACTAAAAAAGAAAATATTAAATTACTTTCTTAATATAGAAAATATAGTTACTTGTTAAATAATATGAGATTCTTTAAAGTACTCAGGAAGTCGAGCTTAATTAAATTAATTTAATATTTCTTAATAGAAGTTGCAAAAAAATATTAAAAATGTACATTTCTAAATATATTCACTATAAAATTATATACGTAATACAGTTATGTAACATAGAAAATATATAATTAAGAATTTAGAGAAAGTCTTAAATTAAAATAACTTAAAAAATTTCGATAGGCTCATATCCAAATGTAGATCAAGTTTATTCGAACACGAATAACTGGTTATTTAAACAGTTACATAAAACGTTATGAATGAAAATTAATTTCATCGTAATATTAAACGGCTCGATAAAGGTATTTTGCGGAATACTTTCAACATTGTATTTACATTTTGGGAACATTTGTTACTAAAATAAACTTTTGTATGCAATATCTTGGTCAATTTTCTGTAATATAATCTCAATTAAATAATGTTAATAAGGCCGTCGTAGAGCAGTGGCGTAAGCGTGTGATGTAAGCGTGATGGGTGTGGGTTCGATTCTCACTCGATGATATGAATTGTTGTTTATTAATATTTTCATTTCTTAGCTCTTGTAACAAGGTAAAATGCTGCGATGAGTTTGAAATTTGGCTGAAAATCGAAAACGGAGTGTCTTAGCATTAGGTTCCCTGCCGATTTTTTCATTGCATTAATTTTTTTGTTTATCTGTCCCATATCTCGTTACGTACACTGAGAAAACTATAGAAAGAACTATATTTTCTATGTAAAAAAAACCTAGATATCCTTTTTTGGCTAGCAGAACTTTATAATCCCTAAAGAGATGTTAAAGACCAAAGTTATAAAAACTGTATAAGAATTTGGACAAGTGAGTACGCATAACTAAACTGCCCAGAGCACTAGCCCAGACCTCAAGAGGTACATATTTATTTTTTTCTATGAATTTCCTCAGCCTCTTGAGATCAAAAAGATATGAAGAAAACAAAATATGTTGGTTTCCATGTTAGTGGTGCCACAATGGTACTCTAGAATTACTCAAGCAACGAAAACAAGGACGCTTATTACAAACATGTGGGTAACAGTAGAGCAAGGTCAGTTAAGAAAGTAAGCTTCAATTTTATGGTAAAGATTACTTTTACTCTTAATTCGGAACGCAGTCGTTTCTTCGTAATAAAAATTATATAATTTTTTTACTAAAAATAACCAAATTTTGATTTTTATTAAGTAATTTAATGATATAACAATATTATGCGCATTATTTTTTAAAATCGATGCAAAAATAGAATATTTCTATATCTTATTCTTTGCAAGTTAGTGAGTTAGGCAGAGGGAGTCTAATGTTAACACACTCGGCTTTCTATCGAATTCTGGATCATTTTGAGATATGCATAAATTACTTAATTTAAATCGGCCAAATAAATTCCACAATAAAAACTGTTTTATGGTAATTCAAATTATTTTACATTTATTTATTTTTTTATAAATGAAGAGTGAAATAGTATACCACTTTTACTCTAATTTGATTGGGTATTTTTGGATAATTAATGCTATAAAATGGCGTTATATGGATAAGTGACTACGTTTAAAAATTTAATTAATTATCAACTTAAAGCAATTCTTAGCAGTGAAATAAAAAACGCGAGCTGTTTTGTAAAATGTACTCTAACATTTTCAAAAAATCGTTAATTCATATTATGAAAATTGTTACCCAAATTGATTAAAGTGGTGCAATTATCAGAAGGAAATTTGCATATCTTCTACTGCATTTTTTTATTTTCAATTATTCATTGATAATAATTTATGTTAATAAATACAATTAACATGTTCACCAGTTTTGAGGATTTATTAAAGGAAGTTGAAGAGCTGTTTTTGTTTTTTTTGTAGAATTTACACAATAAAAAATAATACATTGTATAAATTTTGAGTTTTATTTAATTAAGAAGTTCCTGAATATTTAACATTTTTTTTTTATTTTAGTCAAATAAAATTATATAAAATCTGTGAGTAAATAATAAAACTATCCAATTCAGCACTAGTTCCTCAATTTTACTAAATCCATATCCTTAAAAAATTAAATACCCACATGTTTTTCAAATTAAAATATATATAAAGACATTTTTCAGGTCCATTATATTGAATTATTCAATAATAAAATAATGTTATACAATAAATATTAGTGTCACAGGTATTGAAGCAAGTTGAAAGCTAGAAATACCCATTAAGATATAGATAATTAGTTTTTGCCGAGTACCTACCTGTCAGTTAAAAATCCTTGGCTATTGTGGTTGTTTTCACAAAGCAATTGGTTTTTGTAATATGCAATAAGAAATAATAACGGAAAGGTGTAGCGATCTAAAAAATATATATAATTAACTTGCAAGCCAATTCTTTTATTATATTTGTTTAAATCAATAAAAACATTTTAAAGCGCACGCTTAGTTTAAACATTTAAAAGTGTATTAAATTGACTTATTATATGTAACGTAATAATTATAGAAATAAATATTATGACCCACTCCAAATTCATATTATAGACCCTGTAATTTCTACAAATTACATAAATTTATTTATCTATTTTACTTTTAAAGTATAATGTACTAAAAATGTATTTGCCAAAGTAAATTCACTCTTATTAAGATATGGAATATTTTTTTTGTTTTCAGCTGTCATGAGATCAAGTCAAGAAGATTTTACAAAGGGCAAGTACCAAAAGGGTACAATAGATACATATTTTCATTAATGTAGTATGAAATGACTGAGTTCACGTCAAAGGTAAAACGCTCGTGTGAGCATCAAACATGTTTAAACATGTTTCTAATAAATACTTCAACCTTTACGCAGATTTCTCTTTAAACTTTTATATTAATAATATGTTACATATATTTTTATATATTTATTTTAATCTAGTGTTGGGATATTCGGTTAATGATCCGGATGATAAAATCCTTTACTTTTAAGTTAATCTTGTGTATGTCTTGTGTTATATTTGTTTTATTCCAATCGGTATATAAATAAAAAAGTAATACCATTATAAAGAATTTTGTTCATCAAAATTCCTTTAAATGACTGTTTTATCGAATTGGCTGAAACTTACTTCTTAATTAAGATTATAATAATATTGTTTTTAAAATAATATTATTGTTAGAAAACGATTTAACATTAATACAGATTAGTAAATTAATAATTATATTTATAATCCACTATCAAGCGGGCGAAGACGCAAGTGGGTCGCCAGTTTAAAATAAATTTAACTTTTATCAACGTTACAAGTTTTTCAAATATTCACCATATTAATTATAAAATTTCCAATTAGTAAGACATAAATTAAGTATTATTGGTATAAAATATAACAAAATACATTTAAACAAATGCATATTCAAATTCAAAATATTCTTTATTCAAATAGGCAATTATTATAAGCACTTTTGAATTGTCGAATGAATATATAAACAAAAAGCTACCACCGGTTCGGAAGGCAGTTCTGCTGAGAAGAGCCGGCAAGAAACTCAACAGTTGCTCTTTTCAAAATCAATGGTACAATCTATTACATTAGCTGGCAGCTAACCTGCATTACATTCAATAGACATTAATTCCATACATGTTTGTCCTCTAAATATTGAGATATATGTAAGTAATTTCTTTAAAAACAAAAAAAACAACAGAACTAAATCTTTGCTCTACTTTCATTAACCAGAACGTTAATGGAGAATAATCACAAAATTTAAATTCTAGCTCATCGTATTGTCTTTTAAAAACAAAAAATATGTGTGAAAGAATTATTTTGATACGTCTATTAGTTTTTGAGATATTGTCCTTTAAAGTAAGCGCGCGACGCGAGATTCCGTCGTGCCGTAACCGACTCGCGTGACGTCACAGGTCTTGCAAAACTCACTCGCTCAGTTCGTCTTCGTTCACTCGCAGTTTGCGCTCTTCTTTAGCTGGCGTTCCACCACAAATTTAGTTTCGTTTAATAAATAATATATAGATATATTTTTAAAATCTTTTTTTTTTCTACTAAACATAATGTAATAGCGAGTATTGTATTTAAGTATATTGAAGTTTTGATAGTACTTTGTCAAAAAACAGTTACTATCCTTGCTCGGTTTCACGGTCGTGTTGTACCAAAA
>HE671153.1:0-17893 GCA_000313835.2 Heliconius melpomene melpomene | reverse complement strand
AGTCCGAATACATAGCCTGAGGGAGCCCGGACTCGAGCACTGTCCTTATAGGTCCTGAGCCAGACGTTAAGTTGGAAAAGTTTCAAGTACCTTGGATCCGTTATGCGCTGCCTGGGCCAAATGGTGGGAGGTTACTGGTGTAGTCTGCGACCGCAGAATACCACCCAAGCTCAAGGGGCTGATATATAAGAGCATCATCTGTCTGGTTCTTTTATACGGCAGCGAATGTTGGCCAGCACTATCTCGGTGTGTTGAGGATCTTTACGTCACGGAAATGAAGATGCTGAGGTGAATGGGCGGCGTAACGCGGTCTGACGCATACGTTACACATTCATTCGAGGTAGTCTTGGGGTCCATCACGTAGCGGATAAGCTCCAAGAGTGTGGCCTAAGATTGTATGGCCACGTTACGCGCCAGGTAGAAACTGTGTCGGATGCTGGTGCCCTGCTATGTCTATCCTGTCCTAGAACTCCGAACACCCAAGGATGCGGTGTTTGGATGTCGTGATGCAGGACATGAGTACCAATGGTCGAACCACTCAGGATGTTACAGATCGTGTAAAGTGGAGTAGGTTAAGCAGGAAGGCAGACCCTGGCAACATACACCGGGATTAATGCCAAGAGAGAGAAGACTTGGTTGCAGTTGTTGAAGACTCGTCGCTTCGACGATGTAGCCCATTATAAATGTCATGGTATGTTTACAATCACCTCTGCTGGCGGCACAATCTTCGCAGATTACGTATAAACTTATTGGTTCTTTTCATTGCATTCTAAACTGCAATAATATGGTTTAATACGTGCGCGGTGTTCTGCTGTAATCTACATTTGGCATACGTACATATACGTACGCAATAGCATCATGACCATAACTCTCTCTTGCCGATCTACAATGATCACAATAAAAATATTATACACATATATAAAAATATTAAAATCTACATAAAAGAAAATGTATATCTGCTCAAGTTACTGCATGTATTTAGTTATATTATTATTATATTATTTTCACTTATAAAACAATCTTACTACTTTGAACTGGAATAAAAGGTTTGGTACTTTTAACGCAAATAGCGTTACCTACAATATGAATCTAGTTATGTTAGGTTACATTACAGCTTTAAATAAATAATTTCAAATATATAATAATAACATAAGATATTATTATCTATCCCTACCCCAAATCGACATAATATTACTTGTTAGACAACAAAACTTATCTTCGCATTTTTACTCCTTGCATTTCTGCGGCGATGAAATCACTATTATTCGATAAATATTCGGCAACCATAAATCCATCTATTACGGGTAGGTTATCCGATTGCCCTTTTTCGAATCCCTCATCCATTTTAATTTATTGGATTAACACTTTAGCACAGGTAAGTATCAAACAAACAAAGTACTGCGCGAGATCTCCTAATTATCACCAGCGACTAGCGAGTTGCAAGACCTGTGACGTCACCGCCGACCGCGGGACTGTTAGCGGCATTTAAAATTTTTGCAAACTTCAAATGAGTGTAAAATCATAACTACTTGGTTTTTTTTAATGAAACAAAAACTAGTGTATTTGTATATATAAAAACATTACTGTAACGAACTTTGAAGCATTATTTCATACCTATTACCATTCCTCATTTCTGTTAAATGTTACATAGTAAAGAGTATTGCGCTGACCGTACACGTATACTATTCAATTATCACGTTACTGTTATGTCTGAAAGATGTTTTGAAAGACTCGATATAATTTTTAATGAGATAAAAAATCTTCATGTAGTTGAAACTTTAATAAATACTCGTTACGGAACAGGTTGTGTAATATAAAAATTCTTTTGTAGCTTCACTTTTTATTCCTCATAGTAGGTAGGTGAAAAATTAGGTGACAAAAAACTCCATTCTCAAATATCCGCCCAGTTAAGTTGCAGTCTTGAAGAGTGAGAATGGGCATTAAACCCTCAACTATCACGCTTACAATCTATATGCTCTACTGGGCCATAATAGATATAAAAAATCAGCTGTTAAATGTTGATTCTGACGGTTTTATCTAAAAGGTTGTAACAGAATCTACGTAGTAAATAAAAATTCCACTTTAAAAATGTACATTTTGCAAGAAAATATCAAAGCCTTAATAAAATATTTCTATTTTAGAAAGGCCTATTTCGTATACCTACGTATGTATCTCGACAGCGTACAACAACGTGAAATAAATAATTCCTAGTTAACGATTCTGTCAAGTAAATTGCTCTAATACATTTTAAAAGCATTGCCAAGTTATTCCAGACATTTATCTGGTTTTTAACCACGTGTAATACGCTTTAATGTCTCTATTTATGCAAAGTGCAATAAAAACTTTGACTGAATGACTGACTGAATATTAACTCGTCATAATTATGTCATTATATTATATGTAAGTCGTATAAAATTACATAATTGTAATATAATTTTTTTTCAGCTTCACCCTGTATCTCACACACAGCAGGGTAGGCAGAGGAAACCTAGTGTCAAGACACTCCGCTCCCTATTTTCTACCGAGTTGCAGACCTCAACGCCGCGCTTTGCCTCGACACTAGAGCGAAGAAATATATAAAACTGCGCCACTACAATATTAATATTTAAATTTAATATAGTAATACATAAAACAATAGTATATACATATTTCGTTGTTTTTCAATAACTGGACTAAAAACTAGACAAGACATTATATAAAGATTAGATGAAATTATTATGAGCTACTCTAAAACTCTTATAATATTTTTTTATAATAAATAACTTTGTGCTAAAATAAATCATAAATATTTTGCTGAATGTGTAAAGTACATTCCAAAAGCATACCACGCAGTACAAAAAATATAATTGCACTAAAATAGTTACGTTCCACATAGGCATAAGTAGAAAATGGCGTGGGAAAATATCAATCAAATTTTCTTATTTCCTTAACAAGGTACTGTCAGGATATTAACATTACTATGGAGTAATTACATAATTACATATAATAACATAACATACTGACATAACATAATATTTTATTTCCAGTTTCTCTTTTATTCCGCATAGTAAAGGTACGAACAGTAGGCAGGGAGAATCTAGTGTCAAAACATTCCATTCTCATCTTTCCACCCAAAACTTGAGGCATTGTGTATTGAGTGGTGCAACTTTTTAAATTAAATTTCTTCTATATACTTACACTAAAGTACACAAATAAAAAATCTTTTTAAACTTTTATCGTATTCCTATGTACAACAAAAATATTTTCTTTTTGTAGGCCTGAATATATAAATTAGTATATTAATAAAATTGCATATAATTTTAACCATGTTCAAAGAAAGCAGTAAAGTTTAAACCGACCTGATAATGAAAGTATTTCCTTATTTTATTTCGAATCTTATAGTACGATGCTCTCCAATCTCATATTATCGAATACAAAAGTAGTTTAGTACGTTAACCTTTATTTTAATAATAGTGTGGGATTTTATGATCACATTCAATCGACCTCGAGTTCAAATCTTTTAATGGTGCATATATAGTGGTTACCGCATAAGTACCATAATAAATAAATGTAGGTATTTCAAGGTCATATTTTATCAATTTTCTACGAAATTTAAATATTTTTGACCTTATTCTAGTTATATTGTTGGGTTTAGATTATAATGAATTTTGGATTCATATATAACTTTATTACTTCCGAAAGTTATAATACTGTGTTTTAAAAAAAATTGTTATTGAGGCTGTCTTGGTGCAGTGGTTGTGGATTCAATTTCAACTCGGATGGATGAATTTTGAATTATATTCATTTCTTCACTCTAATGTCAAACAATGCTCGAAGTTGATTTCCACCATTCAACACTCGCTGTCTCGAAAACTGGATGGTTGCTGGGGTACGGTATATCTTAAGACTAGGTTGCCACTCAACCTTGTTACATGCATGAAGCTAAAAATAAAAATATTAATGACATTTTCCAGAACAAATTTCAAAATTCCAGCAAAATGCCGTAACTCTATAACAGAATTTAAGTTAAACTTAAACATTGAAATTTAATTACATTAACACTACCATGAAATTATTGTGATTAGGCAGCTTGTAAAAACATATTAGAGTGTTAACTCTACAGATACATATACCTATAGAAGTATAAAGGCATATAGTTACGTTGCGATTCAGAATCGAACCTGTGTTCCTTTTCTCTCCATCATTTATTAAATAGATAAACAATCAAGGAAAATTGCATAGGAAGTAGTTTATTGAAGGATAATAAATAAACACAATCTTTCACAATCGCCCATAATCGTACAATATCAGCCGTAACTGTAGACGAAAAACGTGCGAGAACAGAAAATAATGAAGCATTGTGCCCAATAATAATGTAAACCTGACTGTGTCGAATATTCAATAGTGATATAATTGTGAGATATCACTACTTTATTTCTTTTTTTAGGTTGGCTATTGGAGGCTGTCGCAGCGAAAGCACAAGGGTGTGACTGTAACGCGACGGTTGTGAGTTCGATCCCCACTCGGGGAAGTGAAATATTTATTTACGTTTATATTTCCATTTCTTCGCTCTGGTAAAGGCAAAGCGCGGCGTTAAGTTCCGTCACTCAACACGCAATGCCTCCAGAATTCCGCTTTTCCGCTGATTATTATTTTTTTAATACTATACAATTAACTACAACAATATTTTACAGAGTTTGGCTTTACTAATGGTGCTACTAAAATTACCTACAAAAAATTTACAGATTATTTAAAACGATTCAAGACAATTTATGTCTTATTTATTTATCTTATTTATTTTGTCCTTGTCCTGTCTTATTTACTTATCTTATTTATTTTGTCCTTTATATTACATTTTGGGCAGATAAGCATACTAATTTAATTTTTTTATGGTTTCACTTTTAACAACTGCGTGTGAACGTTTATAGAAGTGAATATGCTTTGGTAATGCAATCGACATTTCTCTATTAATTAGTGGTATAAGAATTGGTTACTGATATATATATATATACTTTACACACACACATATATATATATATATATATGTAAAGTATACTGTATTTTAACAATATTTCTTACATTTAAAAAAAATATTAAGATTAGTCTTTATTTGATATACGTATTTGAATTTTAAAAATGATAACAAAATTTGTGATTTTTGGAGTAGTGAACTTCGATAGTTAAATATTATTTTCATATTTTATATAAGCAATATATTTGTTATGATATTCAAATTAATGTAGGAAAGTTATTCTATATAAAATGTTAAACAAGACTATTAAATAGCATTAAATTTAAATAATGGTATTAATTAATGTTAAGTTCAATTTTTTCAAATAAATTTGTTCAAATAATTTCTGTTCCCAATTTATTTCTTGCCTTTTTTAAAGCTGATTGATAAAATAAGTACGCGTATATATATATATATATCGTATCTTTAAAGTTAACTATTAAACTTTATATTATAAATATATTCTAAGAAAAATATTAAATTGTTCTTATATAATTATTTACTTATAAATATTGTACAAATGTTCATATTTAGTTATGGATGTATATGGATTTCTATTAATTTATTTTTACAGCTTTTTTCCATAATATATTACTAAAATATTACTAATGAATTCGTTTTAATAGAAATTTTTAATTAAACTTCTTACCTTTATTTTCGATTATTTTATCAACACAACACAGCGCACATAAATTTATATATAAAAGAAAATTAGCGTAACAACGCCGACTGCGGCACTGTTTCTTGCGCCCGCGCACCTTTTACGTACTAAGGTGCGCAAAGAGAGGTCGAACAATTATATACCCTACAAACGGGGATAGACTATCTGTTTTATACCAAGTAGTTAATTAATTAGCTGAAAAAGATGAAAAAAATATATGTTATATAAATTGAAAATATATTAAGACGTTCTTTTTTATAGTTAATTCTTAATTTTTATTTGCAAAAAGTGTTTTTTTTTACTTTTATTTTATTTTTATGCAATTTTTTATTAAATTAATTTTTGGTTATTTAAAAAATAAAAATAAATAATTACATTAGCAGTAGGACTAGGCAGATGAATTTAGTGTCAAGACTCGCACGGGAACGGAGTGTCTCAACGCTACGTTTTCAGGTGCCCTCTGCCTACC
The DNA here is from genome assembly GCA_000313835.2 of Heliconius melpomene melpomene. NCBI lineage: Eukaryota > Metazoa > Arthropoda > Insecta > Lepidoptera > Nymphalidae > Heliconius > Heliconius melpomene. The sequence goes on along the minus strand of HE671153.1, from coordinate 11,773 downwards.
TTACTTCAAGAAGGCGACACCATTGTACCGCAGTTGAGAAGTAGGTATGTATTAGCAATATACTTACGGATTCTATTCTCGAAGGAATGCCAAAAATTTACCGTGATTTAGATAAAGAATACGAAACATTGAACATTTCATGCATATTTTTAAATATTTGACTTGTACAAAGGATTCTCTTATTGAAATACAAAGCCTGCTGTTGATTTATACGACCTGAGGATCTAATAAATTTGTTCAAAAATCGTGATAAGAATAAATTTCTAGATTTCAGTCCCTCCAGAGGTGGCGAGTAGGTAAAACATTTTACTTTGGTAAATCCTTTAGATATCTAACAAACACGTGTAAAACAATCAAATTGCACCTCAGTTCCTGTCGTAATATTTCAATTCAAAATTCAATGACATAGCAATTTCTTATATGATAAGTAAGATAAGCTTTCATATAATTTTGCAAATAATTTTGAAACTGTTTAAAGTGTAAGACAGTCGTGACGCTGGGGAACAGCGTGGGGATAAACGTGAAAGATTGTGGGTTCGATATCACTCGAGGAAATCTCTCTCTGGTAAGAAGGCAGAGCGCGGCGTTAAGTACCGCCTCTCAACATGCAATGTTTTGAAAATTCAGAGAAAAATGGGAAACGGAAGCTTCTGAACATTAGGTTCCCAGGGTCCTCTACTTATCTTGCTATAATGTGAGATATAGCATGAAGCTACAAATTTATAAGATTAAAGATTACATTGCAAAACACTAATTGAGATGAAACTGAATTACTAACACTGTAGATATGAAGTCAAGGAATTTTGCAAACCTGTGTTATACTGGCTGCAAATATAAAGCTTCGTAGGTAATAAAAGATATAATGACTGCTTTAAAAATTAAAACTATACTTGAAACCCTCTTTATGTAACATTTATTTTAAGTTCAAATGTAAGTGTAACTTTAGTAAAGTAAAAATCTGTGTGTTAATGCTTACATACGAATTAAGTGAAACTTTTTATTACGTTTTTTTATTTCCTCTTTTTTTACTTTTTAATGTCTTGACAGTCATAATATTATTAAATGATGGATAGCTTTAATAAATTAAAAAGCATTTGCTAATGCTTAAGCCAAAGGAAAAGGTAACATATTAAAATCATAATTATGTGATGATTTTTTAAAACAATAAAAAAAAAATATCTCTCTTTCACTATTTAATTTTAATAATTCTATTTATTATGTTGCTAGCTATCACTAAAATATTTTCTTATTAAGTTATTCCTCAATATGAATTATTAATAAAGTCTTAGTTTAGTCTAAAATGACAGGAAATGTGCCGATTTTTTTCAAGATGGCGTCGAAAAGTGTAACGATTTTATTAACATTGCTAAAGGATTTCTTACAAATGTGGATAAAGAAATTTCATTTCAAAAGCTATGCAGTAATATTAGACATAAGCAACAATTTATATAGGTTCTTTACTTCTTCATTGTCAAGCGGTCCACGCACCATTTCACGAAGCAAGTTAAATTGTGTTTAATTCAAAGCCCGCATATTATGCGTTAAACTTTAAAGGCACAAGCTAAGATTGAAGTCTACTTGTAATAGGAAAGAAAAATTCCGTCTCAATATATATAATTCTCATATTCTTAACAATTCTCGCAAAGTATCTAAATAATATATAATGCTATGTTTTTATTAAAAAAAATAATTTAAATAACTAAAGTTAAATTAACTCGCTATGTACTAGTATTTAACAATTCAAATTAGGTAATGCCAGTTCCTATTGGATTTAGAAATATTTCGTTCACTTTTTTAACCAATGTATATGACAAAATAGTTAATTATACATTAATCTTGAAATATAAACAAAAAAAACTTTCAAAGAACCCCCAACTGCAAGTACTAAATTCAAAGTGATGTTTTTGTATGACTACGCCAGTCAATTACTAGATTGCCTTCTTGCATTTATCTTGTATGATTCATTTCACAAAACATATATATCTATATTTATGTACAATTGTACATAATTATACACATATAGACAACGACTTAATATAAAGAATAAAAATTTAGAACAACGGAACACTAGTGTGTGCCTGTGAACGACAGATTGTGAGTTCGATTCCCACTCGAAGGAATTTAAATATATTTTAGAAGAATCCCTCCAGAATTCGGCAATTAGGAGAGCGGAGTGTCTTTACACTAGGCTCCTTTCGCCTACTCTAATATATAATATATATACCTACGTTTTACAATATACAATATTATAAACTAGAATATGTATTGGTAAATAGTGAATTAAGCGACAGTACATTGTCCTTCTAAGTAAACACGATTTCTATATGGTAATGAAAACTTTTGTATTTTGAAGGAAATTTTTATAAACAAACATCTTTTGAATCTTTTATTGTCATTTACGTATACCAGAATATTAATATAAGTAAACAAACTAGCATCGGAATATTATTTAAACAAGTGTTTATCGTATAGATTACGTATATGTTAATGAAATAATATTTTTTGTTACTTCACTATATCTAATATAAAATGTTAAAAAACTAATATTCATTACCAGAGAATGGAGGAAAATTATTCTAAATATGTGATATTCCAAATCGTAAAAGACGGGATTTACCTAAAAGATAGCATACGTGCGATGGAGCACCTATATTGATATAGGTAATTTGCTTAATAACAAGAGTCAACGTTGTGGTTTCTTTTTTATCCGATATTAATAAAAAAATCAACACATTTGCAAAGTAATCCATGAAGGTAAAGGAAAGTAATTGTCATAGTATAAATATTCGTACATATCAGTACCCGCACACGGCAGGCTCACAAATAGCAGAGTAGGCAGGAAGAAGACAAAACCTGGTATTATTTAACGTTGCGAGACGTTGCGTTTTGAGTGACCGTCACCGTCACCGTTTTCGTCACCAGAGCGATGAAATTAATAAATAATAATTCATTCCCAATTTTCCCAAGGTACTAAGACAAAAGCGCGGCGTTTACTTCCGCTACTCAACACGCAATATCTCGAAAATTCTCCGAAAAGTAGAGAACGGGATGTGGCTTTACACTATGTTCTCTCATTCTACCCTGTGATATGGGAGGTACACCGAGAGGCTGAATGGCTGTGCTAAGTCAAAGCGGGACTTACTTACAGGAACCCTTTGGAAACTAGAGAATGAAATATCACTACATTAGGTTCCCCCTGCCCACCTTGTTAGACTTAAAAGATGTAAATTAAAAAATATAATTACAGCGGTCAACTGTTGCAACAACTTCCCTACATAAAGTAGTTCTTCAGTATTTAGAGTAAAAGGACGTCATTAAAATGTTTACACAACGTTATCTCTAGACCAACGCGACGTTAGGTTACAATATAGTTCGTAGGTACGTTGGAGTTGTTTAATAAGTATAATAGAAAAATCTAATTATATTTTCGCTTTGTACTTATTTTGAGAGATTTTTATTTTCATGCAGTGAAAAACTGCTCCATCTATATAAATACTATTGCAGGCAAACATTGCCTTACGGGTGGTCCGGGAATCCTAGGAAACCCACAGCTTCGATGCCTTTCTCGAGCTATGATTATGATCGTCTTACAGTAGCCCCTATACGATAAAAGAACAAACAAGATGCGCGCATCTCCTTATTCTATACCCTGGAAAACGGCTGCGGTGCCAGTTGCGCTTAACTCGTGCATCCATCCCACGGCCACCCCCATACGACAACTGATTTACAGGAGGAGACCAGTACTCACCATACTGGATGAACGGCTGCGGTGCGAGTCGCGCTTAACTCGTGTATCCATCCCACGGCCATACGATAACTGATTTACAGAAGGAGACCAGTACTCATCATACTGGAATGTGAGAGGTCTCTACCAAGTACAGCCCTTAAAACAAGACGAGCTGGGGTCCAAGTGGGGCATTTAGCCACCACGTGAGAGCCACATACAAATATAAGTACCTACATTATAAATAAAATTTGAAGAATTAGATTAAAATCATATTTTCATTGAAAACGTAATAATTGATAGCCTTGTATTACATTCACTATAGTAGAAATTCATCGAACTGAAATATTTCAAACTAGCGGACGCGCGCAGCTTCGATTGCTTATTTAAGGGTGAATTCTAATAAACCAAGAAACATGTGTTCAATGAAATGTTTTTAAGAGTCTAAATTTAAAATTTTATAACAATCGGTGGCGATTTAAACATTTTTCCATACAAATTTTCAACCCCTTATTTGCACTCTTAGGGGAAGAATTCTAGAAAACCTTGAAACACGTGTTCAATTAAATATTTTTAAAATCTAAATTTCAAATTGTATAAAAATCGGTTCCGATTTAAATTTTTTTTCATACAAACTTTTAACCCCTATTTTACCTCTTTAGTGTTAAAATTTTTCAAAATCCTTTCTTAGTGGATGTCCAGATTACAAAAGTAAACATCTGTTAAAATTTAACGTTTCTACGCACAGCGGTTACGGCTATGCGTACGTCTTACCTCAGTCAGTGAGGACAAGTCCTTTTATATATATATATAGATTATTTCAAAAGTTTACCTATATCCTGAAATACGGGTTCGTGGTATATTTCTTTTTTTCCCTCCTTGCTGTAATGTAATATTTTTATATTTGTAGAATTTCTTAGGAAACATCTCTTCAACATTTAGTATATTAGGGTAGAAAAATACTGTCCAAATACTCCTAATTACTTTTGATTTTTCACCCAAATTCTAGATAATATCTAATAAAAAAACAATTTCTGTGAGGATGTTTAATGAATAATGCTCTTTTTATGACCATAGTCGATTACTTAACCTTAAGTTAAATGGTGTTCTTAATAGATACTTATTTCACAACTAGGTACTTATTATATTACCTTCAATGTAAAAATAATTAATTATATACAAAGGCGAATAAAGTCGTTCTTGAGTTTATTATTGACAAATTAGAGAAAATTTAATAAATTTTGTTATAATATAATAAATTTTTTACTCTACTTTTCACCGAATTCTGGAGGTCACACTTTGCCTTGAGACCAGAGCGAAAAAATTAAAATATTAAATATTTTATTGCCCCAAGTGAGAATCGAACCCGCAACCTGTCGCTTTTACAGTTACATACTGGTACCCCTATGCCTCGTACCTAATAGATATTTCGGAATTATGTGTTTTAATTATTCCTCCATTTCTATTTAAATATTTGTATTTTTCTATAGCATATATATTTGTCGATTTTCATTGTTCACAGTTCACTTTGCTTAACGGGATGAAATATTGCGTATGCTCAAGACAGAATTCCGACATTCCGCTTGAAGACATTTAATTTATTATACCAAAACGATAAGATTTTTTGAACCCTTATTTTACATATTTTTCTTATATCGTTTTAATGTATTTTTGTTACCTTAATAATTGCAAATTTTCCGCTTCTTATGAGAAAAACAAAATATTCTGTGACACATTACCTAATGGCTCATGTATTTTCCGTTTATGATTCGTCCTCTGACTCGTCCTTTAACTAGATGAATGTACCGATATAAAAAACCGGTTAAGTGCGAGTCGGAATCGCCCGCCGAGGCATGCATTCCAATTTCAGAATTGTACATCAACGAGAAGTACAATTTATAAAAGTTGAAAGTTAAAATTGAATTTTGCTTATGAAATGCACTACAAATATAAATTTGTAATAATTTTTTTAATGAAATATCTGTAATTTTTTTCTAGTTTGTATTATAAGTTCTAACTTTATTGAAAATTTCATAGATGTAACCACGGGAAATACTAGAGGTAATGAGTACGCGGCGAATTTCATGCAAAACAGCATAAATCGATATATAATAATCGATTCTCGTATCTTTTGATTGAGTTGACTTAGAAGCTTGATTTTTTTATTTGGTTCAAGGGACCATACATCTAAATATTTGATGTTAATTTCAGCTTGACAACTCCACGCGATCTCTAGGCACACACCTACATTTTAGTAGTGTGTCTCTAGCACTACAACAATTTTCAAATTCCTTCATTGATTTTCTATTAATAAGTATGAGACAACTAATAAGAAACTCTTAAACTTTCTTGATATCGAAAGTTTCATCCCATCGAAAATAAACAAGTACCTACATATATTCAACTGACTTTAATAAAAGTAGTGTTGCGCAATACGCAATGTGGAGAGCTTATGAAAAGTTATGGGGTCAAGCCGACGCATGTATGAGGTCTTCTTCAAGAAATTGTTATGGCCGCTCTCTTTATAGCAGAGACATTTAAAAAAACAACATCGGCACGATTTCAGCACGTTTCATAACATTTTATATGTAGAATCTTTAAAAATATGTATCTTACTGTCATATAAATTGTCTTTTAACTAGCATAGTACATTACCATAAAATAAGTAAATATTTCTAGTGAAATTTTATTTTTTGAAACTGGGAACAATATTTATTGGACACGTGTGAAAACATGGAAGTTTCAAAATAATATATTTGTTAATAAAATAAACAAGGCTATTCAGTTATCAAATGAACTTCATTAATGTTTTGATAAAGGCCATCGTATTGTTTTTGGTAAAAGTAAGACAACGATTATAATTTGTAAAGTTTTGAAACATGTGCATATAGTGTAATAATATACATATAGATATAGACTGAGATCCCAGGGCCTCCAGACCCGTAGGTCGTAATGACGTATCATTTTAGCAAAGCTGAAATTTTGAGGATTAATAGTCTAATATATAATTAAGACTTTATGCATAGTCTCTAACTTGAAAGTGAGGACGTAAGTAATATATTAAGTGACACTAACAGGACAGTAGATCCTAGTCTCAGCGTGGGCTGAAAAATTTATATTAGAATATTAATAAAACTCAAGTTTCCATAATATTAACACCTACTCAGTGAAATTATACGCATATATAGAGTGTACATATAAAAATCGTGCTAGATATGTCTGTTCATTACATAATTAAAAATACTATATTTGAAACTAATTAAACTCGTTAAGACTAACCTAATCTAAATTCAAATTAATTATTAGATTTCAATTAATAATTACGTTGTTTTCATTTTTTGTCACAAAAATATGCATTTTGTTAACATTTACGCCACTTTTTTTTCAACGACGCACTTTCGTTTTTTATGCTATGTTGCCCCAAATTGAAATAAAAATCTAAATGAAGTTTATATTAAAAATTATTTAAATAATATAGATAAAAATCGAAGGCAACAGCTAGAGCACATACTAAGTTATGAGAGAATTCTAAAATAGAAACGTAGCTCATCTTCCCTTTTATTAAATATCTGTGACAAAGAAACGTGAGAAGAACGGCAGAACTGGTGCCGTGATAACACAAATATATAATATATGTTTTAAAAATCTTAATATGCATATTTCTATTGAGATGGCGTTCTTAAGATTTTTAAGCATGGAAGACCATTTTAATTATTTTCAATATTTTTTTTATTCTATAACTGAAGTTCTAAAAAGATCGCCCCGGATCTCAAGAATTTTGAAAATTGGTTCAAGGTGTGTTCTTACTGTCGTACTTTGCTTTTGAGCGTGGAAAAACAAAAAATATCTTTTAAACATTAAGATTTAATTTGAAAATAAAAAAAATATTTTTATAGAACCTAAAAAAAAGCAAACGCAGTAAACATAAATAAGCGAAACATTTTTTTTTTAATAAAAAATATGACATCTGTTTACCCTCGTCTTAAGACAAACCTTCTCATTCATGAGTATCAATTATAATATTCTATTGTACAAAAGCTATTCAATTATTAGACAATTAAGTATACATCAGTATCAGCTTCTCTTTAAGAAATCGATCTGACAGTTTAGATAGACAGTTTTGTGTTACATATATATCTGGTAAATGTTATGTTAAATAAGTATATAATAAGTTAATATATACATAAAATTTTCCACAATTTAAAATAACTTAAGAAAAATTTGCTATGTGATTTATCACATACAAATCGGGGTTCAAATATCGCAATGTACTAAATTTTTTTTTTTACGATTTCTAAGCAAATTTAGTGTGGAATAACAGTTTAAAATGTTTTTATTTATTAATGTATTTAAGACTAACATTATATTATGATGGACGTCGTTGTAATATCTATCTGTGAAGCAATATTGTCTCAATATGTCCTAAATATTTATATTCCATCGGAAAACTGCTTGGCAAAGTAGCTTTCTTTTCATAAATTTTCCTGAACTCTCAATATCGTCATAAAACTCTCTGGCTGGAAAAATGGACAATGTTCAAAGCTTAGATTCCCCGGTAAGCTTATATAAAATATCCTTTCAATACATTGTTGAAAAATTTAATTTTGCATATAGGGTATGCATAATAAATTATTTCACTATGAGAAACAAGTAGATATTTTCAAATATGGATAAGACTTCATGGTTTGGTTATGCTTATGGTTTTGTTATTTAATTGTCTATCATATATATAGATACTTTTTACTATGGAATAAAAAAAATTCGACAGAATATTAAAAAATATATATGTAAATCAAGTGATGGTTATATAGCCCCCGCTTTAGCCAAATTAAATGTATTGAATTTAAAGATAACAATCATTAATGGTAGAGAAGTAATATTAATGTTGCGTTTAAAAAAAATCACTGGAAAGCGTGATTCTAAGTCCACGTCCACGGTCCAAGGGACCATGCCTTCGGGGGCACAATATCTCCTATATTACTGCAAAGTTTAAATTGAATCCGTTCAATGTTTTTGGTGTGGAAGTGGAAAAAACTTACCCATTTAGGTACAATATTAATAAGATAAGGTAAGATAAGACTAGAGTAGATTAGTCAGAGTCACAGTAGACTAGAGTAGTCAGAAAAACAAACAATTCAGTAATTTCTAGTCAAAGATATATGTAACAAACATAATTATGATTTGTCATCAAAATAACAAAGAAATACATTTTGCAAGGACGAACGTGAAAGGACACAAATGAATTATAAAGATAGTCGAACCCATTTTCGATAACATTTACAAAACTTGGACTATAACAATGTCAGGCCAGATAGTATAGAAAATGAAGCACTAAAGTTGGATGTAACAGGTAGCTTCATTTAGGTAGACTTTTATTACTGCCTAGGAACAAGACCTACATTGGCCTAGTAAAAATAACTACATATATTTGCTTAAACATATATTCAATGGAAAGGTGAAATCAAGTTTATTCAACAACTTTAGGTACTTAAGTAAGATAACTTTTATATATCATAAAAGTCAGAGGAGATTTAGAGCTAGAAATAGCTTAGGTTCTTGGTACAATATTGAACCTATTAATAATGTCATATAGAAAAGTACTGTAAGTAGAAACTAACTTATAAATAAATATTTTTTCTTTTATCTGCAGTGGCGTAGCTAGGGTATTTGCTGCCCGGTGCGGCTCGATGGACTTGATGCCCCTTTCCTGTTGATGAGTTCTAGTTCTAAAAAAAAAGGTAATCATCGACGATGACTTCTAAAAAAAAAAAAACGTAATCATCGACGTTAAGTTCTAAAAAAAACAAAGTGATCGTCGACTTTGATGCCCCTTTCCTTTTGATGCCCGGTGCGGCTTAAAGGACTTGATGCCCTTTAAAATGGTATAAAGTCTAAAAAACAAAGAAAAAACACATTAATCGTCGACTTTGATGCCCTTTTCCTGTTGATGCCCGGTGCGACCGCACCGCTCGCACCCCCCTAGCTACGCCACTGTTTATCTGTATCTATATAGTCTACAGTCTACAAGTTTTAAAATACATAATTAATAGGTATAAGGTATGTTATCAGTTGCTGTTATTATTTATTATCTGATTTTTCTTTCTAAACTCTTATATTGTCAATAATAAAAGAATGAATACTCAGAAGCATAGCCGTTGATATAGTCCTGTGCTTGTGTTGTCATATATTTGTAAAGCATAGCATTATTTATTGTCAACCCAAAGACTATTTAGAGTGCCAATGAAGCTACAGCGGTGCTCTAATTTACCTGTAACTAGCCACAGAGGGATAGTTCAGGAATAAATCAGTTTATAAGTATATAATTTTATACGACATATTTTTGTTAGCTCATGTGTTTTTGTATTGAATAAATATCTTTCTGTTTTTATTAGGAAATTATGATATCACTAATGCTAATTACGTTATAATTTGTATATTTGTAACGAAATCAAGTAATGCAATGGCGAAATTGATTGCCATAGAATTTCATAATCATAATTTCTATTAACCCAAAATTATATTTTTTATCTGTATAAGTACGTTTTACACTTTGTTTTGGCCTAAATTGTAAAACTTGTGCTTGACTAATAAAAAGTTTATAATAAATTTAAGTATTTTTTATTAATTTAGTAACTTATAAAAAATGTCTTATTTTTCTATAACAAATACCTACATGTAAATATTTGTAGAATATAATAATAATTTAAATAATAAATATATTTTAAGTTACAAAAAATGTATCTAAATAAGATCATATTTAAATATCACATTTAAAAAAATAAAAGATTCTTATTGAAAGCAAAATAATATTTATGTCTTTGATAATTTAGGTAATCATACCACAATACTAAGAACGCTTTTCATAAAATATTTAAAAATAAACCCCTGAAATCCCTCTAATAATTTTCAGTCAAACGAACTGTTAAGGGTCAAAGTCTGCTAACTTCGTTTCTATTAAGATAAGAAGGATTTGTACTCAACGATATTTTAATCTCAAAGACCTTTGAAAATGATAGTGACGGGACAGGTAAAATATGAGTGTTGACAAAACAAAATATTTATAATGACGTAGGTACATTTTGTTTCTTTTATTTTTGTCTTAACGTCATTTAATATCATTTTTGAAAACAAAAATATACGAAAAATAATTATTACTAAAATATATTTTATATTATTGACGATTTAAAATTATCTAGTCTACCTTTGATATTGATTAATATTAACAGATTATTCATAAAAAATATTGATCAATTAGTAAACTGGAAATTAAAAGATCGAGAACACCTAGTTCTCGAGAGGTAAAAATATATTAAAAAATACATAACAAATATTTGCTATTATAGTAAATTAGCGACCTCGCTTATTAACCAGTATATTATATAACTCCATTGAAAAACATCATAATTATGTATGTACTCCAATTTCTAAATTTTGCGTTTTATCGTTAACCCAAAATAAAATCTTAATGTTCATGACAATATTATCAATATTATATTGTAATAATATTACAGAGTTATTATAAGGTCAATAGGTAGTAGCTGGTCTTTTTACTAGAAGAATTTCCAGCATAAAAGGTATATAGGTACCAGCGGTTCCAGACGTCTCGATTTTGGCAGGACGTCCCGGTTTTTAGAACAAAACTTAAATGTCCCGAGCAGGACATATATGGTCCAGCTTTTCATGAATTATTCGAGGTACTTTTTTTCGCGGGTAGGTGTTAAAAAAGTTAACACTTTAAAGTTTTACTGTCTTCGATTTTTTGTTAATTTAATTCATTTAAAAGTAATTTTATTCAATTATAAGTGTAAAATAAGTGTAAACAGTGTGAACAATTATTGGAAAATACTTTTGTTGTGCATTTAATGTGTTTATTTGCATAAAGTAGCACTTACCTGCTGGCTCACTAATTATACTAGTCTATAACAAGTTATCAATCAGAACACAATATGAGCAGAGTGGAGGATATCTTGGAGGTTCATAGAAATATTGCAGAGGCACTAGGAAAGAGAATGGCACATTTCGAAAAACAATTAAATAACACTGGTTCGA